>APFE030273974.1:4211-15761 GCA_000404065.3 Pinus taeda | reverse complement strand
GGATCACTACATATCGTGACCGTCGGATTGTAAGTTACAAAATGTACAACGGTAAAGAAACACACTTTACCTAACTCTATACTTAACTCTATACTAGACCAAGTTGAACTTAACTATTCCTATGTGTCGGAATATCCTAACAGTAATCACTAGTATTATAGGGACCTAACAAACATTCCCCCCCCAATCATAAGTCTACGAAATAATACAAAAAATGAAACATAAACTGATACTATCAACAAGTCTTCATGTTGAAATGCCTGATTTGAGCCTCAATTAAGAATTTCCTAAAAAAAATAACAAAAATGGATGCTGAAAAACTCTAATATGAAAAGGGTGAACCAAGAGAAGTGAATCAAGTGCAAGTATGACACATCAATGAAAATGCTTGAAAAATCAATCTAATTCCAAGTTGCAATGCAAAAGGATCCATCTATCCTTTGCTAGGTTGAATGACCACACAAGTGAACAAATAATGTCCACATATTTTCTCTCAACCAACATCTCATTCTCATATCTAATGTATAATTCAACTACAAAATATTGAACCATAGTTCCTACAAAGTTTGCTTGTCGATCTAGAAATTTCATCATGTTGTTTAAAATTTTAGTTCGACAACCATCCTCAATTTCATTATCAATTCCCACCTTTGACAATTAAAAGGACATACCACAAATGCTTTTTGTTTGACCGCTGACCATCTACATTTTATTTTTGAAATTCGCCCCTTAAGATGTAGGAGAGTTTCACCATTCTACTCCCACTTCTGGCTCATGAGAGTGTCAACCTATTTTCATTGTTAGTAGAAATATTTGTCTTCACTTGAGATTGAATTCTATGGTAGAAATGATGAAGTCGCTTGGTTGTTGATGACAAATTCTAAGGATGAATTCATTCATATTCAAGCTTCAATCTTGCAGGTTTGTTTCTTTTGGAACATCTCTATAACGAATGATTATTTTTTCCACAATGATGACAAGGATGGAAATAAAAACAATGATATTCCATGTGACCAATGTAATTATAATGTTGGAATTTATGTTTCTTTTCATTGTTGCTTGATATTTATTTATCCAAGTAACCACCACTAACAAACTTGATTGGTTATAAATAATTTGAAATATGCAATTTGCTCTCATCTCTGTCATATCCTAACCCATGTCGATTTTTGTTGCACTGGATTTCTTCCCAAGGTCTAATGATTGGTTTGAAAAATGAAGTTTGAAGTTGATCATGTACAACTTCATCATATTATGCACTCGAAGTTGTTTTACTAAGTGATTCATAAGTAGTTTGCTGAACTAAATCATCAACATTAGCATCATCATTATCATCAAAAAGAGGGTTATTATAAAGCATTACTATTTTTGATTACTGAAGATTCTTTTGTTGAAGTTTATCTTGAAGAAACTAAATTTGGTTTTTAAGAAGATCAATTTGAGCTTGCTTTACTTGTAGGCAAGTTTCCATTGACTGTAAAGCACTTTTGTGCATGATTACTGTGTTATCTTCAACACTGATTATCGTAGGAAAGCATAGTAATTGCCATTGGAAGCACTATGAATACAATGATGTTTGATGAGGTCATGGTAGCATTACTCTTATATAATGTGAGGTATAAGGCTTATATATATAATAGTGAGGCATTTTATGTTCATCGAAGATAAAATGATAAAGAGAAGAAGAGAGAAAATGATAGATTCAAATCTTATGGGAGACATATGCTTCCTAAAAATACAAGGAAAATTGTTGGAACTATGGTAAGGTTGGGAATTTAAAAAGGGATTTCAAGGAAGAGGAAAAGAAGAATAAGAAGGAAAAATATTATTCTTATGATTTCTATAAAAGATATTCTCAAGTGGATGGTGGAGATTCCTCTGCTTCAACATTGGAAATATGTGTGGGACAAAGTGTAATGTTGATAGACTTTGGAGCTTCCTTCAGTATGAATTCCCATTAGAATTGGTTTATAGTGTGCTATCCATTATAGACATATTTGGGTACTGCAACCCCAATCTCATATGTCCATAAACCAAGGGCTTCTAAGCCCCTAAAAGTGTTGTTTCATACCCTAAAGGAACAAGGTCAGCTGATTATATCATCTCCTAGAAGTTCTCCCTAAAAAACTACTTAGAACTGGTCAAAACTGGACCATACATATTGCTCAGTGCTAAGGGTGTGATGCATTTCACCTACTACATGCCAAAAGTGTGATGCATACTGAAAAGCCCTTTTGTAGGGTGCGATGAGCGAGAGAAAACAAATGGCAGAGGCAGTTGGCTAGGTGGAAACCCAAAGAATCTTCTAGAAAATGCCCATTTGACACTTGCCTCTCTGAATTCGCCCAGGGATGAGTAAGAGATCACGAAATCTCCAAGTGGAACCAAGAACTATCAGAGAAATGACACTAATCAAAATCCCAAAAGCTGACTCAGCCACCTGCAAATATCTATATATGGATCCCTCATCCTAGAGATCCAGAGGCTGGAATCTTGTATTTTGTAAGGAAATGTTGTTGGTTTCTCTGTGAAACATCATAGTGTTGGGTGATCTAGCTTTTCACGAGGTGAAGAGGGCTTTCATGCTGGGATGATGGTGCCGGGTCAGACCAATGGGTTCTAATCCTTTCTTCTACTACTTCTATCAATAAAGCTATTTGAGTTTTCCTCCATATTCTTGTATATTTCTAAAACTCTAAGGTAACCTCTATCCAATCTTTGAATTGAAATCTAGCCCTTTCCATTCGAAAGGGGATCCCTTTTATAACTCAGTCAAGTCTAACGGTTATGTACTTAGAACAATGGCTACATTTCATTTGATCATATAAAATTGGTTTGGAAAGGAAAGATAAAACTATTGGGCATTTATTCTCTTATACAAAGACACTAACTATAGGTTGTATAAATCTGTCTAACAGAGGCAAGATAGTTGAATTTTTCTTAAACAAATCATTAATGAGATGTGGTAGGAGACAATAGGAGTAAACATCAAAAAACATAGCAATCATGTGAAATTTGTAATTGACATTTATGTTGAAAAACATATAGGAAATCTGAATAACCTAAAACAAAACAATTTACACAGAATTATGTTTCATAACCTTTATTCAAATTATTGAGTATCTATGGATTTAAGATTTGATTTAAGAAAGAGGAAGAACATAATAGGAATCTGACTGGAAACCTTCAACACATGAATCTCTGAAATTTTGTCATACTACTTACAACAAGTTTTATTAATATAAAAAATAATATACACCAAGTTTGGTTTCCAAAAATTTCATAACCCTTCTTCATTCTAGAGAGCTTGTCTTTATAGAAAATATTACAAACTAAAGCAAGTTTCTTGTTCATACTTAATTACAAATTTATAAATATAAAATAGTGTATATCTAATTCAAACTAAATGAATTACATTTGTTCCATCATAAAACAAAAGAAATAATATTTTGTATTTGATGATCATGTTATTGTTGGAGTCATTCCTGAAGCTAAGGATCCCCAAGTTTAATTTGATGAGGTGTCTCTCCAATTAAAAGTTGATTAGGTGTTTTCATAAAAATAGAAAATATTAATTCTCGCAAATTCCTGAAAAATATTCCTTAAATATCAATTTGAATCTCTCAAACCCAGATAGTTGTGCAAAATATGAGAGAGGTTATTGTTAATGGGCCATATTCGACAAAAACCACTTTGGGTTTTCAAAAATTTGTTTCCCATTGATCATAAAATGTGCTTATGGTTACTACCTTTTACAGGAAAAAAAGGAGTTTTAACTGACCATTTTTACAAAAATGCACTGCTACTCTGGTTGTTAGTGCATTGACCCTATTTTTTACAAATCGACACTGGCACTTCCATTTTCAGTGCTTTAAAAATTGTTGGCTAATTTTTTACTAATAATTGGTTCCACAGAGATGTTGTCGATCATTGAGGGCAATAAGAACCCCTATAGACCAAAGGCCTAATCGATTGGGCCGATCCCAACACAACAACTACAACTTGTAACCTGCACCTATTTTGTAACTAAAAACTAGAAATTCACATGACTGTTGAAAATTCACTACTATTGTAATCAAATCCACACTCTAAAAACTAAAGAAATGGTCAAAAAAGCTAATCTTATTTATGTAAATTAGCTATCCTATTCCAATCAATTGAAAATAACTCATCTCAAGTGAAATCATGTTTCCAATGAAACCAACCAAGTTACTAATTCTTTGACTAAAACTTGTTTTCATCTCCTTCAATTAGAGAGAAAAAATTTTAAAATGACAACTCAACATGCTCAGTGAATTTTGATGAACCCCAAAAATGGATAATTATATGGGCTCATTCAGCCTCCTAATTCGACTTAATCCAATATTCTCATTAGTTTATTGCATGTTTTTTATTATATTTATGCTAATAGAGTGAATTGGGTTAGTCATTATGCCAACAAGTCTAGTGGGTACTTTGTGCAGTGTTTTGGTCAATTTTGAGACAAAATAAAAGGTTTTAATGAGCACTTGGCAGCCAAATTCGTGGAAGAACAAGGGAGAGGATTTTTAGGAAGGTGTCCCCTTCATTTATGGGCGCTTACCTCGAATTCTCCACCATTAGCTCGGAGTTTGAGGGCCACCAAATCGATTATCACAAGGGTAGCCGAGCAAGTCAAGTAGGACTGTTGTTAACTGCAAGTTTTGGGCAGCCGAGTCCCTAAAGTATAGGAGGAATGTTGGGGTCCTAAATTTGTATAAATAAGAGGGCTTAGGGCTTCATTTTGGTTAGTCAGTAGTTAGTCACTTTGTAGGTAGAAGTTAGCTAGTTTTTAGTTCAGTTTTTAGTCATTTTTTAGGCAGTAGTTTAGCTCTGCATTTCAGCACATTTTCAAGTTTTCCTTATGGATAGTTTTTGGAATGTAACTATTCTTTTGATCAATAAAGATGAATCCAGCTTTGCACCAGCTCTAATCTCTCTTAGGAGGCTGTAGCTCTTGGGGTTGGGCCCATCTCAAGTGCCCAGTACCTCCTTAGTTTACTTTTATGTGTCTTTGCTGCATTCTTAGAATAAAATCTGCTATTTAGATTTAAATCATTTTTTGTCATTTAGGTTGCTTTTGATGATTAAAAAGGCTCTATGTTCAGATTGATTTGATAGGTTAATAACAGAGAAGATCTTCAGAAAAAGGCCATCAAGCACTTTGGATCTCACCTCTCCCTCAGTGGAATCATGAGCTGGGACCAAGGTGACCTTGCTAGCACCAAAAACACTGTCTTTGCTTCACCATGCAAGTATTAGTGTTGGATTATTAGTTGTCGAACTTGATCTCAGTTTTGATGGCATGCTTAGGTTTATGATTTCTTAGTTGCATAGTTATTTCATATAATTTCATTGCAAATAAACTTTTGTTCCATTTCTTTGCTGTTATCTAGGTTAGAATAGGCTAATGTAGATAGGTCTTTGATTTTCCAAGTCCTTGTTTGTGTCGTTTGAAAAATAACTTGCAGAGCGCCTATCATAGTCCTCCATCTGCCCATACTCCATATAACCTACCTGCTTCATTCTCCATTTCAGATCCTTGCCTTACCTTTGCCACGTTCCCTCACGTTGACCTACTTTCCATATTATTGTGTAGCATTGCCTTATCTCTCCTTGAACAAATCCAACCGTCCTTATCACTCCTCAGCTCCATCCACCAAAACCTGGGCCTTCTCACACCCTTATCCAACCTCCATACCCACTTCTCCACCTTTCTTCACCCATCAACCCTCTAAAACCCATTTTCGGAACATCCTGTAGAAATTACAGAACGTCCTGTAGAAATTCCAGAACATCCTGTAGAACCCCTGCAGACTTCCTGTAGAAGCTCATGAATGAGGTTTCTTGATAGCCAAACTTTGTGAAACTCTTTGGAAGGGTGTTAGGGACCCCTTAGGCCCTCTTTGAACCTTCCCAACCTTCTGCAAGCATTTCCTCTCGCCAATCCACCTATGCACAGTCAAAACTAGTTAAAAGCACATGCATGATAATTCTAACAACTTATTCAAAATACAAAAGATATATATATATATATATATATATACTATATATATATATATATAAATTATATATATATATATTATATATATATATATATATATAATAATTATTTATTTATTTATTTATTTTTTTTCAGATGTTAATGTAGAAGTAGCTTAGGCACATGCATTTTACCTTCCTAGAAGTCAATGGCATCTCTTTCAGTAGCTTGCATCCTCTTTCTTGCATCAGTAAGGCTAGCTGGTAAAATTAGGGTTTGCTAGGGTTTACGTTTCCTTTCAACTTTCCAGTTTCTTTTTGCAAGTAGATTAGCCTTCTTTGAGTTACCTTTCGTCCATCAGTTAAAAATCTTCTTCTGAGAGCTCATAGAAGTTGGCTTAAGCTCCTAGCGAACTTGTGCCAGTTGATCAAGTGATAGTTGTGGCAAGAGTTAGTACTTGTGCATACAGTACCATCGCTTCCAAGTTTGTTACGAACTACCGGGTTGATAAAATTAAAGAAGGGAGTTCCAGGAGTTGCAGCATTATTGCTACAATACTAGGGCCCACCATTCTTTTTGGTGTCGTTGTCGGGGAAGTGTCAAAGTATTGGTGATTGCTGATTTTCTTCAATTTTCTACTACAACCTTCTGCTAAGTAGTTTATTTCAGAAAGCGTAGAGTAGATTGTTTTATTTCCATTCTGCAATTTCATTTCTGCAAAAGTAGATTAGACATTTCATGCTTTCATAGATTAGAATTTCAATTCCGCAATTTCAATTCTGCAAGCATAGATTAGCATTTTGATTATGCAAGCGTAGATTAGCATTTCAATTCTACAAGTGTAGCTTAGCATTTCATTCCTGCAATTTCATTTTAGCGAAATAGATTAGTCCTTTCCTTCTTTCATTTCAATTCCGCATTTTCATTTCAGAAATATAGATTCTAGTTAGTTGTAGTTCAATCTATTTGAGTTTTGCAGATACAAGTAGAAAAAAAAAACAAAGATCAACCAAAAAGATTTTCTTTCATGCCTTGTAGGAGTAGAGATAAGTTAGAAAAATGATTGCACAACACCCCCACTGCTTCACACAACCAACCTTCTCTCTTCTTCAATGGTTGTGATTAAAGAACCCTTAGGTGGATAGCAAGACATATTTGAAGAACCTCAAGGGAAGAAGAAGAAGACAACATTCCTCTGGAGCAAATGGCTACAAGCAGAAATGTTGGGAGCAGTACCTTATCCAAAAACGAACTTGCAAATCAAATGGAAGATTTCAAGAGCAAGGTGAGGCAGTTTCTTTCCATGCAACTAGATACCTTGCAGATCCAAAGGAAGCAAGAGGAAGCCAAGAGGGATTTGGCCATCTTTTGTCCCAGGTGCACTAGAAAGCATCCTAGGAACGAATGTCCATTGTACTCCATAGAAGTGTGTTTTGTCTGTGAAGAATACCATCCTATAGATCAGTGCCCTTCCTTGCCTGGAATCAAAGCTGCATATCAAAGGGCCAAAGAAGTCACTAAACCACTCTATTTCATGAACCAAAGGAGGTCACATGGACCCATACCTTATCAGCAAGAAATGCAAGGGACATCCGAGACCTATTACGACCCATATCAAGCCACTTTCATGCCTTCTTGGGGTTCCCCCTGCTCATCCTTCCTGGTTCACACCTCCTCCTTGTTCCTTCACAGATCCATATTATGCCCAACCATCTGCTCATTCGTTTCACTCTTATGCTCAACCACAGCCTCAGTGGAATGCACCTCATAAGGGGTGGAGGCTCTAGTACAACACTCCTCTCGCTCATTTTCCTCCACCGCCTGCTCAACCGCAACCATCACCTCCTACTCCACCAAGGCAACCCCAAATGCCTACCCAACCACAACCCCATCTGCATCCATCTCAAATATACACCCCCACTCAACCACCCATACCACCATTCCCAAAACCATACAATGGAATAGCTCAATCCAATTGCAAAGCTGAGGCACAACATGTCCAAATGATTCCTCTCGAGCTCAATGATATTCACCATAGCTCAAGAAGAGTAGTGCAAGAAAGAGATTATATTGACAACATTGAAGGACCACATTCAACAAAAGAAGATTCAAAGGAGGAGATCAAGGAACCATGGGCTGCACTTGATGAAGAGAAGACATTAGAATCAGAGATCGAGAGAGTTCCCTCATGGTTACCATCAAATCTTCCATGTATTCAAGAGAAAGATCAACAAAAAGAGGAAGATGAGAAAGTCATGATAGAAGAAGATATGAAAAATGAATCCAGATCAACAAAAAGGACCAAGGATATACAGAGCTATATTGAGATATGGTTCCAGACGGTCACTAAGTTGCAGCATACTCTCTTGCTCAGCTATGCTGATCCCTTCAAAAAGTCAAGATTCATTTGGTCTCTTGAAATCCGGATAAACTGTCAGCATGCCATTTCAAGCCTCCACTCAATTTTGTCTCTAATCTTCAATGTGCACATGGCCTACCATTGAAAGTATTCTTATACTGAGAAAGATTTCTGTTTTTTCAAGTAGGGTAGGGTTTACGAGAGAAAAAAAAAAAAAAGAGAGAGAAAAAAAAAGAAAAAAAAAAAGGGAAAAAAATGAAAAAATGGAAATAAGAGGAAAAATCTAAGGTGAAAACCTCCTCGGAGGCGCCTTAGATTGGCTTATTGATTGAAAACCTCCATGAGGCGGTCAATGGGTTGGGAAAAAAAGAGAAAAGAAAAAATAATAAGATCCTTGGGTGAAAACCTCCCTTGGAGGCGCCTAGGGCAGGCAATCAGGGTGAAAACCTCCATGAGGCGCCCTAGTTGTTTTCAAAAAAAAAAAAAGAGAAAAAAAAAAGAAAAAAAAGAGAAAAAAATAAACCTAATTTGCATTGAATAATTGCAAGTTGTAGCAAGGACGTTTCAGGTCAGGAGGATCACTCAAAACAAAGACAAAGAAATTTTTGTGCCTTCTAGAGGAAGTTTTATATTTCTACAAGAAACATCCTGTAGAACCTTCAAGCGAGCTAGATTCGATTTTGGAAGGGGATCTAAAGCTTGGAATCTATTGGTTATGCCTGCAAGCATCCATGTTTCCATTCCTCACCCTTTTCCATCATCTTTTCCACCTCATTGTGCTTCTTTTATGAAAATTGTGCCTTCTACAGGAAGTTCTGTGTTTTCTACACGAAACATCCTGTAGAACCTTTGGACGAACCAAATTCAATTTTAAAAGGGAATCTGATGGTGGGAATTTGTTGGTTAGGCCTACAAGCACCTCTGTGTCCATCCCTCGCCTTTCTCCATCATTTTTCCACCTCATTGTGCTTCTACATTGTGCTTCTACAGGAAGTTCCTATAGAAATTGTAGGAAGCTAGAAACGGATTTCAAAAAGGCGGTTTGGCGAATATGGTAGCTTCCTCAAGGGTTCAGAAGTCCTCCTGCAACCTTCAAACTCCTCCTCCATCATCTCCATACCTGCATCACAGCCCAAGTTCATTTTTCTTACCATGCAACAAAATTGCAAAATGCCTTGAAGCAAAAATACCTAGAACAAAATTTGTTTTTGCCCTAACTTGAAAACCATGCATCCATTTGAAAAATTGTTTTATGGGGAATTGTACAAGGATGATGACAACATGCCTGAGCAATTTCAGCCAATTTCGATGCATGGTGTCTGAGAAATCAGCCTCCATCTCCTTCAGCCATTTTTGCATTTTCTCCATATCCATGCATCTGTTTCAAAACCTGTTTCATGGGGAGATGCACATGGGTGATAGTAGCCTACCTAAGAAGTTTCAACCGATTCTGATGCACGGTTTCCGAGAAATTGATCTCTGAAATCTTCAGCCATTTTCCATTTTCCTCGAAATATGTGCATCTATTGATCATGATTTTGTTATGGGAGGTGCATCATGATGATAGGAACATGCTCAGCAAGTTTCAGATCGATCCGGTTTACCGTTTGGAAGTAATGGTGAAAACAAGTTCTGGTCCGGTGAAAATTCAGCAGCAGCAGCTTAAAGGTGCAGATTTGAACGTGGAAACAAATGCCTGTAGCTTAGATCTGGTCAGAGGACACCTGCACAAGGAAAACAACCAAAAATCATCAGCCAAAGAAACCAGTGCATGCAGTAATGACTAGCCACAGCACCTCACAACAGCCATTTGACTTCAGGTACATGACTGAAACTCGTTCTTCTATTGCATAAATCTAATTTGAAAACTGCATGAATGAATGGAATGGTGGGATTAAGCCACAAATATAGCAAGGTTAAGCCGATTTCCTTCTCTAGCACTCAACCCGAAGTCACACAGTATGTTATCACTTAGAACTAAAGGTTTGATGCATACAGTTACATGCCCTAGTTTGATGACAAAGGTCTATGTTTAAGCTGTTTTCATTTTTATTTGTCTCACTTAGGAGTCGGAGTTTTAAAGGTTTTTAAACTTAAAATTAGACTCTGCTCCTATTGGCTTTCCTCCACTCATCATTATTCCATAGTCATGTCTTGTCTATGCCAAGTCACCTTGTCTTTTAGTGATTCCGCAGCGCAGTCTTATTTGCCCATTTCGCAGCGCAATCATAGTCTAGCAGTTTCGCAGCGCATCATTAAAAAATATAACTAACAGCACTGCGAAATCATGGATTCGTGCATTCCGCAGCGAATCTTTCCTGAAATGTCAAGTCTATAGGTGAGTCAGCATGTCCGTCCACTCATGTCAGTTTGAGTACCTCTTGAAATCATGCCTGAATGTTCATTTGCCGCTACTCCACCAATAGATTTTTGATATGCACGGAAATCTCATTCCCAAGAGATTTTACCGTGCATATACCTAATAATGGCCGTGAGTGTTGCATGAGTAACCAGTCATGTTTCAAATTTGAATTTCAAGCGAGGTTGTTCAAGCGAGCCTGATTACAAGCGAGGCTGAGTTAAAAAGGGAGGTGAACCATCTCGACCGGAGCTGTGAATATTTAGAATTTGGCTGTGAAGATTTAGAATTTGGCTGTGAAGATTTCAAAGTAGGAATTTGGCTGTGAAGATTTCAAAGTGAAGATGGAGAGAAAGGAGCACAGGTCTGGCAAATGTAAAAGGAATGAACCTGAAGGCCTGGACATAACCTTGAGAGATGAAGGCGTGAAGAAGGCGTTTAAAGATGCCGGGTGCTGGAGATTTTGTAAAAAGTTACAAGGAGGGCATGCACAGGTAACAAAAGAATTTGCGCTTAATTTTACTGGTCTGAATTCAAAGGTTGCCATGTTAGAGATATCGATTTCTCCAGAAGCCATAGCTGCTGTAACCGAGATACCAAGAGGCCAGGAAGAATGGTTCAAGAATTTTAAATTTGATAGGAATCCTTGTAAAGAGTTCTTAAAAGAGGCATATGTAAATGAGGATTACACAAAAGTAGTGCCTAGGTTCTATCTCAAGGAACATTATGCTCTTCTTCTTACCTGCATTCAGAAGTATTTAACCTGTGAAGGAAGGTACAATAAGGTTTATCCTTATCATTTTAAACTGCTCCTGCATTTTACTGGGAAGG
>APFE030273970.1:79394-97840 GCA_000404065.3 Pinus taeda | reverse complement strand
ATAATAATAATATATATTGTTTGGTACAAAAATATTCATTTTTTTCATTTTTTTTCAATTTTTTTAATATCTAAACAATCTACAACATAAAATAAATACATTGACACATTAATATGATAAAATAACTAATATATAAGATGTTTAAGATCATTTCTAGTGCTAAAATCACACATAACATTGAATCATGTCCTGAATAGCAAGTCCTGACTCCTGAGTCCCAACTCAGCCTCAAAATATCAACAAAAAATATAATAATGTATCTCATCATGTCCATAATGTCATATACAATAAAATGAAGAAAATAACTAAAGTCTAATCCTATTGATTTCCTCTGCCCCTCTTGCGAGAAAATGCCCACAGCTTTCCCTTTCCCTCTAGATGTAGATGTTGGTGCCCATGCTAGTGGAGTTGGCAGTGGAGTCTGATGTGCTCTAGAAGCTGAAGAACTAGAAGTAGGAGCTATAGAATGTAGACCACGTCCTCTACTGGTGGCAGGGGTAGCCCGGGCAGGTGGTGTCACCTCCTCCTCCTCCTCCACTACATCCTACACTAACCAATCATCAGCAGACTCCATGAGAGGCCTCTCGGCCTCACTCTCCATGCAGCAGTGGTGTTAATCCCATCCAATGAGATGGCCTCCACATCAGGTGTCCTCTCAAGTTGCCTCACCCCCAATCGAAGATTGTAGTAGATGTAGACCATGTCATTAAGTCGCTAGGACTCCAACCTGTACAAAAATCATGAAATAATAATTAATAATTATAAAAAAATATTGTTTAATGAATTCAAAAAATTATTTGGAAATTTGCAATATTTTAAATGTTTAAGTGTTAACCTGTTGCGCTTCTTGTTGTGTATTTTTTCAAATACACTCCAGTTGCGTTCACATCCTGAGGAGCTACACTGAGGATGCGAATGGCAGGCTTTTGCAGAAGGAGTACCCTGCCACCATACATTCTCCACCATGCATCTACAACAAAAATACAAATAAAATTTTAAATAAACATAAGAAAAAAATGGAATTTGAAGAGACAATGAAATTTGAAACAAAGTTACAAACTAAAAAATACTTGGCTTTTTAATCGTCCTATCAATGACAGCGATCTCAAAGCCAAATGTGCCACCTACCATCCTATATGTCTCAATTTCTTTAGAAATATCTATACATTCTACTGGAGACCGCACCATCTTCTGGACACAGGATAAGATTCCATCCATGATCTCAACATCAAATACAAACCCACATGCGTAAAAAAATGCGGGGTTCAGGAAAAGCCTAGCAGCATGAATGGGACAATGGAGTGTGTTGTTCCATCACTCATCAATCACTCCCCATAGGAGGAGTTGTCTCTGAAACCCATCATGTCCCTTATCATCATAGTAGGCCCGAATGACTTCTTTGGCCCTGTCCATGGCCTCATACATATAGCCCATTGCGGGCTTCTCACCATCAACGAACCGAAGAACCTTTACCAAAGGTTCAGTGACGGCACACACATCCTACACTCCCACCCAGAAGTCTTCCTAGTATGAAACTAGTCTGCATACGGCCTCTCCCTCCGGTTTGCGGCTCATTGGCAAAGCACGCCACTCCTCTGAAAGAAACATTCTCTTCACATCCCACATAGAATTCAAGAGGGATTGAAGAGATATGAAACTGGTGGCAAACCGTGTAATGGCGGGGCGCGCCAACTCTTTATTGTTGGTGAATCTTCTCATCAAGCTAAGCACAGATGTATGGTTATATATAAATTTTGTAATACTTTTGAATGAATCAACAATATCTTTGACAAAGGGAATTTTCCCTATGTCCTCCAACATCAAATCAATACAGTGTGCAGCACAAGGTGTCCAAAATAAAGTAGGATGCCTGTCCATAAGCATCTTGCCAGCAGCAACATAATTTGCAGCATTGTCCGTTATGACTTAGACAACATTTTTTGCACCCACCTCCAAAATAAACACATCTAGCAAATCACATAAAGTTCTTGCATCTTTGATTTGTGCAGATGCATCAACAGATCTGATAAACATAGTCCCCTTGGGACAACTAACCAAGAAGTTTATAAAGGTTCTCCCCTTTTGGTCAGTCCAACCATCTGACATAACAGTGCATCCTGTTTGTGCCCATGATGCCCTAAAATCCTCCAATATTTGGGTGCTGTCAAGCTTTTCATTTTAAAGAATCTGGCCTCTGAAATCATGATAAGAAGGGATTTTGTACCCTGGACCAACACTTGCAATAGCATCAACAGCAGGTTGGAAAAACTGATTATTCCTTGCAATGCTGAAAGGAATATCACTCCAAAGAAGAAATTTTGCCAGCAACTTGTCAGCTTGTTATTTCTCAGTTCTTTTTAGCATTGAACTGATAAATGGCTGTGAACCAGGTGTGGTTCGAGGAACAAAATAAGATGTGGCAGCTACCGGATTGGTTGATGCTGCAGTAGAACTAGTGCCACTTGCTTCAGCTGACTTTTTTAGTTGCCTTTTCATTTCTTCTTTGGCCTCTCTATTCTGGTCTAAAACTTCCAATGTTTTCATGGCTCTTTGGATGAGTTCAACATTTGTATTTGAACAAGGCCCCACATCAAATCCAGGGATTTGTGGAAGTTGAAACTTCAATCTGTACACTCCCCCGAACATAGGGTGGCCACACAACTTGCAAGTCAATTTTAGTCTATCATTCGGAGTTTTAGGTTCACCATATTCCCAGAAAGCATCCAATTTCCTTGGCATGTTTGTTTTTGAACTTTGAAGTTGAAAACTTGAATGGTGTTTTGGTGAAGTTGTGAACTTATGGGAAAATAAGGATTACAATTTAGTATTTACAAGTTACAAATTTACAATTTAGTATTTGAATTTTTACATTGTACAAAAACTAAAAAAAATTACATACAGTTTAAGAAACCACATTCCAAAATCCAAACCCAACCAAAAAAACTAAAAATAGTAAAACAATACATCAAAAACCCCATTCCAGAATCCAAACCCAACCAAAAAAACAAAACAAAAAATTACATTGGGCAAATTTCATAAACCCCATTCCAAACCCAAGTTACCCAACCAAAAACAATGAAAAAAAGCAAAAACAATGTTTAAAAACAATGAAAACAAAAAAAAAAATTGGTGCCCATACCAAGTTACCCAACCAAAAACAATGAAAAAATACAAAACAATGATTGATGCTATGTGATTCGTTCTCCACATTTCACTAGTTTCAATCCCACTTCTTCACCCCTGTGAGCATCACCCGATGCAATGAGTGCTAAGTGAACTATTCAAAAATCATGAGAAATTAGTCAGTTACGACTACCTCTCATGGAAATGGTCATACGTGAATGACTTACCTAACGCAGTTGAATCCCAAAAATGATATCTAATACAAAAACAATGAAAACAAAAAAAAATTGGTCCCCATACCGTTTCTATGGAGATAATTGGTCTCCTCCTCTTGATTTTCTCCTCTAAGCACTTGAAAATTCTTCAAACCCTCTCCAAGCAATATCTCCCAGCTCTCTCCAACGCTCCTCTGCCCTCCGCGCGCCTCACTGTGCAAATGAAATGCCAAAAAAACCAAAATTTCATTATGAAACCACGCTGCTCCGATTGTCCGCGATAAAATCAGAAATAATCGCGATATGAAAAAAAAAACTGGCAACAGTATCGAATAATACTCGCGATAATATCGGCGTAGGGAAATTATCGCGATAAAACAATAATATCACGATATTATCGCAATTTTAACAACACTGATTTGAAGTATTTTGGGGTTGGGTAGAGAGACTGTACCTAGCTTGGCTGGGAGGTTTTTGGTCTTTTGGTAACGGGAGAGGGAACTAGAGCAAATCAGAAGCATCTTCCACCAGGTAGGTACTTAACATCAGGTATGTACTCAACTGCAAATTGATAAATTCTTATATTTGGGATAGTTATATCTTGTTAAAAATTTCAGGGTTTTACAAGGAATTACATAGTCAAATAGCATATCCTGAGACCTTTCCAACGGTAATGGCTCTCTCTCTAATTCCGTAAGAATGAGGAAATATGAAATATTTTGTCAAGATGACTCAACCAAAGTACAAGCAGGCCCCATTTGGATACCCTATTTTTGAACGCATTTTTACTCAAATAACCTTGCTCAAATGGGACCATAGGATATATGCTTGGAAAGCTTATTCTAAGACCTTTCCAATACGTTGCACCAATCAGCCCAGCCAACGGCACACTATAAATAGACATGAGGAGCATTTCTAACCACTTGACTAAAGCATTTGGTTCTATGTTTAGGAGAGCTAAGGAGCAGGTCTGAAGTTCATAACTCATGAACCAAAAAGTGAAGTGAAGCCAAGTTGAAGCAACATTCTGTGGAAGGGTTTTGGCACATATTTTGAAGGGTTTTGACATTGTTCTTGGTAAGGGTTTATGGTTTGTTTCAGGTATGTTTTTTAGGGTCAAGTATAGGTGTCTTTTGAGGCCAAGTAGACCGAGTTCTGGTGGCGAGGAGGCCGAGCTTCAGGCCTGTCTTAAGGGCTAAATTCTATCCCTGTAGATGCTGAGTTTCAGTCTTCTCTTAAGTCCGAGTTGCAGTACTGATTTGAGGGCCGAGTTTTGTCCCTGTGAAAACTGAGTTTCAGGGCTTAGTACTGTTGTTTGAAGGCTGAGTTTCAAGGGATGAATTCTGCTATTTGAAGGCCAAGTTTTAAGGCTGAGTTCTATTTTTTGAAGGTCTAGTTCAGGCCTGTTTTAAAGGCCAAGTCTTAGTGTCTTGAAGGCCAAGTTCAAGCCTAATTTGAAGTCCCAAGTTATGGTATACTGAAGGCTGGGTTGAGGTTGAAGCCTGCAATTACTATAAATTGTTTCTTATTGAGGATTGGTGTCCTCATCTTCTTGATAGGTTGGAGCCTGCAATTTTTGTAAGTAGATGCTTACAAAGTATTGGTGTCCTTACAGTAGATTGTAATATATTAAAGATTGTTTTCAAATATTTCTTCTTCAAATTTTGATTTGTACTTTAGTCTCTATGTATTGTTCATACATTGTGGATGACTGATTATGTGATGAGAATTCAGTTTCAAGATTAACTAAATGAAATTTTGTCAAAAGTAATGGAACATTGATTCACCCCCTCTTAGTATTTCCAACACTATGAACAAGTACCCCTCCATCTCCACGTCAAGATATCCCAATCTGTCCTTAAACCAGAGAGTAAGAAAGAAAACTTTTCCTTGACAATTGAAACATATACGTTTTGTGGATTTATTCTCAAAAATAGGCTCCACCCATAGGTTAAAAGAGCTGAAGTGATATAGTTTAGATAATGTTGTGTCATAATCTAATGCAACAGAAAATACTGAGTGAAGATTTCCAGCACAGTGAAAACAGAAATTGATGAGATATTTACAGTTCTGGAGAAAAAATTTAATATACAATGTGAAACCAAATTGGTTTCAAAATTACAAGTGTCAAAGAGTGCAATAACTTCTATGAATCTAAACTAGGATCCGTTGGATATAAAAACATCAATGGAGTTCTAGTTTGTCAAATAGCTATGTTGCATCAAGTTAGGAGATCAAGGAGGTGAGGGGACAAGTTTCAAGCACAATTGGAAGGCAACCCCAAATTTCCCAAAAATGAGTGGACATGGACAACATGAGAAACAAATTTAAATATTAAAAATTTAAATACAGAGATTCTAGGACACAAGAAACCTGAGTGGGATTAATGATTAAGAACATGTATGTCCTCCTTGGAGGTCAGAAGTTCAAATCCAGAAGGGGGTAGAGTATGTACACCACCATAGGCTAAGCACTCAAATCGTTGCACAGAGGGGATCCCTTGTCCCACAAACAAGGACGTATCATGCGTCAATTTGGTGTATGGTAATACTATGACCTTAAATGAGATATTATTATTATTATTATAATTATAATAAAACCCAATAATAACAATTAGCATTTTTTACTGAAAGATGTTGGTTACATCCATAATAACCCCCTCCACTCCTGGAAAAAAGTTAGAGCGGACAAGAAACTACCAAACTTGGGAGTCAAAATTATTGTTGCAATTATCGCCACTCACAAAAACATACTCCATAACATTGGACATGCATTACATTAAAAATATTTGTCATGCTCAAGCATATTCCATAGTGAACAAGCAACTTTAATCATCAATTTGGAAACCTACACGAGCTCTGCAACTCTTCCATTTGAATTGAATTTGTGCCCTCGTGGCTTCAGCTGCATGGGGGACCACTAGACCTTCCCACTCTTCTACCAGATATTGACACCTTCAACGATTTAGTATCTTCCCTTCCTTGTCTGGCCAAAGCTTTACCTTCACGATTTGTGAAGAAGTTAGGCAAAATCCCTAAAGTTCCTGTGCATGCGGCCCAATCCAAATTAATGGCACTGAGAAGAGTGGATCAAGGTATACTATAATTGATCTGTTCACCAACATTTTGCAATCCCCAAGAATGCTAAACTCTTGGATTGAAAAAAAATGATGCCCTCTTAGCTTCCTCTGTGGAAGGGGGGGTTTCCACACTTTCTTATTTGAAGAAAAATCAAATCATAACCTTATCCAAGTTCAATCAATTCAGCAATGTTCAATCAATTCATGTCAATGGAGAACATATATGCTCCTATGTCAAGATCAAAGAGGCAACTCTCCAACACTTTGGCTACCTTTACTCTGAACCTAACCAATCTTTCAATGAGGCTGTTGCAGCCATGCTTGAGCATACCCCGCACTCCATCTTCCTAGAAGATAATGAAAACCTAATTCAGGCTGTTTTTGAGGAAGAAATCTATGCAACAATCTTTTATTTTGACCCAGATAAGACCATAGGCCTAGATGGGTTCAAAATGCACTTTTATAGGAAAAGTTGCAACATCATCAAATTTGACCCGCTCACGATGATCAATGTTGTTCACCAATAAATGCAAATGGAAGGAGGTAGAAACTCAACTTTTCTAGCTCTGGTGCCAAAAGAGGTGAATCCTTCTTCATCTTCCAGATTCAATCCAATCTCTTTATGTAATGTCTATTAGCCAACCGCTTAACATCACTTCTTCCTAAGATCATATCTAAAAACCAAGGCGGCTTTGTGGAAAAAAGGCAAATCATGGGCAATATAATCCTAGTGCAAGAAGCAATTCATTCTAGTAGAAACATAGGATCGACAAAGCTAATGCCTTTGATAGAATCTACCCTAAGTTCTTTTTTTATGTTGTTAGAAATATTGTATTTGAAGAAAGAATAATCAACTGGATATGTGCATGTATTAGGAGTCCTTGGATCTCTCCTTTGATCAATGGAAAATCTGCAGGGTTCTTTAAAGCTTCAATAGGTATCTGTCAAAGATGCACAATTTCTCCCCTCCTATATATTATAATGGCTAAATCACTTAGTCACAAATTGGAATATGAGAAATCAATGGGGAGCTTCTAGGCATTAGATTTGTTCGTGGAGTCAAAAGCATCAATCATGGCCAACTTGCTGATTTTCTGATGCTAGGAGGAGCTTTGGAAATTATTGCATCTTGGTTTCAATAAGTCCTTCAAAGTTTCTCAATGCCTCTGGTAGGCATGTCAACACAAAGAAGAGACACCTCTATGCTTGGAATATCAACAGTGAATCACAAACTACATTATTCAGAGTATTGTGCTTTCCAATTCAAAAGGATAGTCTGCATTCCGCTATTTGGGCATTCTGATTTGTCTCAAACCCTTCCTGCATCCCTCTTTGCTTCCCCTCCTTTTCAAACTCAAGAATAAATTCTCACAATGGGAAGCCCAATGGTTAAACCAAGCAGGGTGGTTAATCTTATTGAAATCTATTATTTTAGCTCTCCCCATATTTCAATTCTCATCTCTTCTGGTGCCCATTGGGGTCAGGAATGCCATTGCTTAAGAACTTTGAAAATTTCTTTGGTAAGAAGGGAAAACAAACATAAAAAGATACCACTTCGTAAATAGGGAGTGGTTGGCACTCCAAAGAGTCATGGAGTCCTGGGGATCAACGATTCTTCCTTGATGAACATTGCCCATTGGACCCAAACTTTTTTGGCATCTTATCACGAAGCAGAGTGACTGGTGGATGCAGGTTCTACATCAAAAATACCTTGGAGATAGAAGGCCTTGTTTGGAGCTTTCCCCTCAACCAGAAGGAGATTTTCAAATATGGAGACTTCTAGTTGCGGCTCTTCCTCTAATCAATTCCCAGATTACATAAATCCATGGCTGTGGGTTGCAAATTAAAATTTGGGAATAAAGTATTCTAGGCAGCCCCCACTCCGCTCCCCTTTGAGGCTCTCATTCATGCCCTTATTCCTCTTCGGGATTGGATGGCTAATAATGGGAAGAAAACTCTCTTCAAGATCTCAAGCTAGGCACCCAATGGAGATTGAATTGGATGGAATTTTGGGAGCATTCCCTCCCGTCTACAACCATTATCACACCTTCAATCTTCAAAATTAGCAAGATGTGCTATGAGACACAAAAATGATGAAGATTCTAGAGGATGGGGAGACTCGGACTCTGGAGTATTCAATGCACAAGGGATATGAATCTCTCCACTATCCCGATGGCCTTCCTTCTAAATCTGGAACCTAAAAACAAATTTGGTTCACAGACGGCTTCCAAAAATCAACATTTTCTGTTGGATTCTTGCACATAAAAAACTCTTCACTGCGGAAAACCTCACAAGAAGGGGCATCCAAGGGCCTTGAATCTGCACTCTTTGTCATGAAAATAGTGGATCCATCTCCCATTTATTTTTGTCATGTAATTTTACCAAGCAGGTATGGACAACCACTCTAAAAGATCTAGCTCCTAGAATCCAATAGCCAACACATCCTTATAAAAAAATTAGTCGTGGCCCAAAGCTTACATGGGATCTTTCATAAGAAAAACCTTTTTTAAAAGGGTTTGCAAAGCCCTTCCCCAAATTCATATGTTGGAAATTTTGGCTGGCTTGAAATAGAGCTACCTTTCAAGAGGATCATTCCCAGCCCATGATTGTAGCAGAAAAAGCAATTTCCTTGATCTCTAAACACCTCAACACCTAGAACCTTAAATTTTTTCAACGATGAGGTCTAGACCGATAAGAAGAAAAATGGTTCTCCAAGTTTAACTTAAAAATCTCTAACCTATCCCTCTCTTCTCCCTACAATATTTGGCAACTAAGAATACCTCATGAAGAGTTTGATCACTAGTTGAGATATCTCAACAATGGTATGTTCTCTGTTTTGATGGGGCTTCCAAGGGTAGCAGGAGCACAGGGGAGGTGCTAGTGCACCCTGAAGGACAAGAAGAAATAGCCTTTTCCTGGAGCCTAGGTAAAGCCTCAAACAACCAGGCAGAGGCCTATGCAATGATCAAGAAATCAAATAAGCGTCTGCATTAAACATCAACAAGTTAAACATTGTGGAAGACTCAACCCTGACAATCAGGCATCTCCGATTTTTTCTCTCTCTCCCCTCAAACTCCAGACTAATTTGAACTTTCAAACAGATTCACCTTGCTCCAAGTTTAGTGTTGGAATTCCACACCCTTCACGTGCTTAGACAACACAACAAAAGGGCTAACGAACTAGCAAATCATGCCATGAGAAACAATGAAGGCAATCTAAGAAAAAAGAGAGAGAATTCCATTCCCAATCCCCTAAGTATGGCTCATATGGCTGATGTCACGCTAAGTCATATGGCAGCATTGTGGCTCACGTGGATAGAACGCATGCATCTCAATTGTTTAAAATCAAATTCACATCATTTCCATTCACTCCTCGTCGCCCTTTGTATCTGCCATCATACTCTTCGCAACAGGCAAATTCGAGTGTGCAATTAGTTATGACATCTATTCAACAGGTTAATCCAATGTTGTCAGATCCACCTCATTCAGTCATCTCCTTGCTCGTGCACTTCTCTGTGGATTGGGAAGAGGTACAAAGTCATTCTCTGGACTTGCCATTGCCAGCACCTAATCGTGGCTCTTCAATCAGCCCCTGGCTGCTCTGTGGTCTCCCTGCTCTCGCCCTCTGAGAATTGGGGGGGATGTGGGGTTTTCTCCAGTCTGGCTTGTGCTCCGTGGTCCAACCTTTAAGACAGCCCCAGCGTGGTCGCACACACAGCCAAATCAAAGAAACCTCCACATCCTTAGAGTAATATGGACCACCTCCAACTGCAGCTCCCAACTGGCAGCTCAATGGTCCACCACAATGAACATATTGATAAGTTAGCATCATCAACTTCAAAGGATGGAGGATGATATTAGTGCACTCAGAAGCCAAATTGAGTAAATGAAGCTCTCAGGCTAACATGGTTCCTAGTCTTCCTCTTCTTCAACAAATTGTGTTAGCTCTCTTCCTCCTCCTCCTCCTCTTGATCTAAATATAGAACCTCAGACTGTTTCTCCCCAAGATCAAGTCAGCAATCCCACTTACTAGTAGTTATATGCAAGTCAAAACCTATCTTATCTTGGGCATTTTTTAAATTATATTTACAACTGGGAACAGGGCTTATATTGTAATTTTGCTGACATATTGTACAAAAAGTGGGCCTCTAGCCCTGTCAGATGAACTCAGCCAGAAGGCAAATTTTGATGTCCCTGGATGCAGATTAACATTAATACAAAATTCTTGGTTATGGTTAAAAAAATTGTCATGCTCTAAATGTTAAACCAATGAGAAAATATTTTTCTTTGAAAACTAGTGCAATATGGGCATCAGTTTGGATCAGTGTTGCAAACATCTTGATTTTATTGTGAAATCGCGATTTTTTGGCCTAGACAATGTTTGCCAAATTTTACCAACATTTTGGTGGTATCTTAATTTTGCCGACATTTGCAACATTGGTTTGGATAGAGAGCATGCAGATTTCCCCAACAACCATTGAGGGGTGTCTCCGATATCTCCCTGTTTTTGGCAAGAAATGTCTAGGGAGACGTGGGGAAACTCCCCACATGTAATTGCAGACTTCCCCCTGCAGTAATCAACACCCAAGGGATGATGAAATACAGGGGACTTGTCCCCCTAAGGTGGGGGCAACTTCCCAGGCAACATTGTCTGATAGGTAGGGCATAACCATACAGCACAAGACAGGGCTATGGAGTCAAAGATCAATCTCCAAAGATGAATTGAAATGAGGGCTATGACAGTTGTTTATGACATGCAACAGTTAGAGCTTTAGACAAGCTTTGGCTAGAATTTTCTTCCTCAAGACCAAGCATATAGTCTCTGAAGATTTTAAAAGGGCTAAAATGATGTATTTATAACTGAGAGACACTTATCTTAGAAGGATTACTTGGGCAACTTTCTTCTAGAAAGTTCTTTATCATCTCACAAGATGGCTTTCCCCACCAATTCCCTTCAGGCGAGTGTTTCAAAACGTGAAATCTAGCATGCACATCCCAGAATTACCAAGACAAGGTCACACATGCTAAAAATGATGTACTTATAACTGAGAAACACTTATCTTTGAACTTCTCAATGATTACTTGGACAAATTTCTTCTAGAAATTTCTTTATGGTCTCACAAGATAGCTTTTCCAACCAATTCCCTTCAGGTGAGTGTAATGAAATGTGAAATCTAGCACGCACAACCCAGAATTACCAGGAAAAGTCACACATGTCTTAATTCACATTAGAAAGAAGTATAATATTGTGTTAACAAATCACACAAACAATTAAGAGGGCTGCTCTTCGCAAATGTTCCCAACATTCTCAGCAAGCATAAGGTTAGGAAACCCATCTACAATGAGAAAAAACCCATCAGCCCAATGCATCTATAGATATTTGAGTTATTAGTTTCTTACATGCATCTCCATTCTCCAATGCATATTAACAGATTTCATTAAGCTACAAGATTTATTTACACGTTAGTGTTAACACAACCATATTCCCTTCATTACAAGGCAATTTATTAGGCTTTTACGTACTTCTCCATTCTTGAATGCACATTATCAGACTTCATCAAACTACAAGCTTTTTCAATACCTTAGGGGTAACAAACCGCATGCCCTTCATTACATCGTAATTTTATTATGCATTTTGCTAAAAAAACTGCAACCAACTAGTGGAACTCTTTAAACTAAAGGAAAAACCACTCGTTAATTCACCGAATAGCCTTGCACGGAAAGAACTGAATAAAAGCGAAAAAGGAAAAGGTGACAATATGAAGAGACCAAAAAGAGCCTTCTTTCATAATTTTAGAATAATTTTAAAAATGGCCATGGTATTTCTTTGCTTAGAAGTTATTGAACACCTAGAGGAGACAAAGAGAATTGGATTAAATACCTGCAACTTTTCCAATGTTTTTGACAAAGAAGTGAAGATCCATAGAATAAAGAAAGAATCCAAAAACGCAACTGGTAGGACAAGAAAAAGCCTCGCCTTCCCTGAAAGATCATTAACATTCCCAACATTTTCCACAAGCTCCAGTGCCTCTGAAGCAAAAAAGTAGATTGCTCCCAGAAGGATCACTTTAGATGTAAGTCCACCAAGTGTTGGTCTTACCACACCATAACCCATGGAAACCACAAGAAGAAGAAGGCGGGATACAGTCTTCTTAACAGCTCCGAATGTAACTGCCCAAATAGTGATATCCACAGGCCTGTGTCCAGTACCGTTAAAATTTGCATATTCAAAATACAACATAGCCATTTCACACATGCCGAGAGCAATTACTATGGTAATACAGTTTTGAAGCTGTAATATATCTTTCCAAAAACGGACATACTGGAAAAACCAGACGAGTCCAAGCATAAGGTAAGCCAATGACATGAAGCCATAAAATTTCAAGAACGGTGCCATCCTCCCAGGCAAATAACCCATTGGACTCTTCCAGATGGTTTCACCATTGATCGATGTACCTTTAAGCTGGGGGTCACAAAACATGAAGTAAAGGTTGTACATGCCCGTTTTTGTGATTGGGATGATTTCTGGTGTCATTCTTGTCACATCATTATTTCCCTGGAAAAATATTTGTACGCGCTTTGGCCAATCTTGATCATCAGAATGGTGGATAATGATTTCCCCTTGTTTACAACCATCTGCCTCAGCAAGATCATGTGTGCAGCAGAGAGCAGTAGAACTAACAGACATGGAACCCCCAATCTTATCCCTGTCCTTAATTTCAAACACTATTGCTTCAATAAGTCCTGTATTATGCTCCATTTCTTCATGTCGTGATGCAGACTCTTTTGTCCTTTTGAAACTGATGGACTCAAATCTGCCAGGCAAATTCCACCAAGTAAGAAAACTAGTCTGATGAAAATTCACAGTAAAAATTATCAGTTCACATTCCAGTCGAGCAGATAACAAGGCAAGTAAGCAACAAATAGATGATCTTCTTGAACCCCTGAACCGGAAGATGAGTAAGTTTGAGAATGAACATAATGAATACTTGAAAAGTAATTTCAACTGGCAAACAGTACTACAAAGCTGTGATATCGCAATGTGAGAAGCACTCCACCTGTGCTCAAATATCCTAACATAAGTTCCGCAAATGAATCTAAGGTAAATGCAATTTCTCGCTATTGCAAAGCTTAGGTACCAAAGGGGCTATGAAATAGACCATTGCTTCTAATATTAGAAGAGGATTTTTATGGACCCAGACATTTCATCTATGCTTGGCATAATCAGACAAACGATTTAGGTAGAAATATGGGAAGTTATTGGCAAATAAACCTTTTCCCAAGGAATATTTTAGCTGCCCAGCCCATGCCAAAATAAACGAATACTTTGTATCCATAACATGACAATAGAATCTATTCTGAAAAGCCACAAGACATAACTGAGACTTGAAAGAGTTAATCGCTAATGAGATAAACTTTTAAAGGTTTATTTTCCCATGTCATCCGCTTGCATTCATCATTAAAAAAGGATAATGCAGAGTGTGGTAGAATCCATGTTGTGCCCATTATTAGTTTGCTGACTTAACAAACATGAAATACAATATAGATTATTTGAAACCCCATAAGATAATGTTGTTTACAGGAACGACCAATGCAATAATTCTGGATATAATAGCAACAATTCCTCTATCGTGAAATGTGTTGCAGTTTAATGGAAACCTTGCTTCATGCATTCTATCCCTTTCACTTAATCCAGTCATATAGTGCAGAAAGCAAGAAGAAGAAAGAATGTCCAAAGCAATCTTTTAATACTGTGCCTAATTGATATACCTGGATAAAAACAAATACAAAATGTAAGCATTGATGGCACAATTTGCTACTTTGTTTGACTGAAATTTTGCATGTTAGTTAAAGATGCCACTGACAAAGCACACTTTCTATTTCAATAACAGAATGGCACAAATTTATTAGAGACTTGTCCATTTTGGAAAGACATTTATGAGAAATATTGATCTCATTCCCATGATTCAGACTGTAATTTCTGCATGAATTTTAACCTTGATCTGGGTGCTTGTAAATATAAAACCATGCCAAAAGAGCAAACTGAGGTCTTCTGTGAAGCACTCACGATCCATTGAACAAGCATGTGTCCACCATGGAGAACATAAACACGCCATTGCACTTGTAAATGTTAGTGGCTAGCCCCGTAGTTTTAAAAACCAGCCCAGTTTGAACCAAACCGGTCAAACCAGCGGGTTGGATAGGTCCAAGGGTCAAACTGGCCGGTAATAAACCAGCACAATACTACAAACTGGTTGAAACCAGTCGGGACCGGCCAGTCCTGTCCTGAACCAGTCATGCACCAGTCATGCAGTAAAAATCTAACTCCGGAATCTTAAACCTAGATGAAACCAGTCCGGACCGGCCAGTCCTGTCCTGAACCAGTCATGCAGTAAAAATCTAACTCCGGAATCTTAAACCTAAACAAAAAAACTAAGTCTACCCTAACTATGTTGGCAATCGATGGTAATTTTAAATGCTTAAAGTAAAAGTATTTTTTTCTTAAATTTTTAACATTACCATTAATTGTTTCAGGATGTTTGAGTGGTTCTAACCTTAACAGACTTCATATGGAGAAAGTATAATTTCATATCCCAGCAATATTTAGGATTTTCACGGTTTTAGGATTGGTAGGATTGCAACATTTTCATTGAATTCTATCATGTATAAGGCTATAGGATTGGCATTTATTCAAGAGCATGAAGCCCTTTATGTACATTGATGTTGGCACTATTGATTGTTGAACTCCTCTGATGTTGATGGTATTGATTGTTGAACTCCTTTGCCATGGTCTTAACAAGAATGTAACGCTTCAACTCAAACCAAAATAATTGGTTTGGTATGTTCGGCATTTTCTACCATATTATAAGATTGAGGAACTCAAAAAGTCTGAAAACTCTAAGCCAGATAATGTTTATGTAGTTCCTGCTAATGATCCCATTTCTAATAGTGATGATGAGATTGATGAGTGATCATGTTGATTAGTGATTTGTCGTAAGCCAATGGCCCAGTACCTTGTATCATGGTTCTTGGACTCTAGAGGCCATTTAAAGCCTCACTGATTATGTATTGCGTTGTTGATATGTACTGCACTCAGTGCCATTTTGATATATTCACCCTTACATGGTATATGGACGAGCAAACTTTGCGTATTTTGTCTCCAAAGGTTTGGAACCCTAAAATTATTTTTCATTAAAAATAATATTTCATGTATTTTTTTAAAAACCAATTCACTGAATCAAGTTCAAACCATGGTTTGATAGGTGGCTGGTTCAAAGAATGGTTCCAGTTTTTAAAACTTTGGTTAGCCCACACTTACAAACCAAAGCAAGGTCTTGAGTGAGGCGCTTATGTTTCACTAAACAAGTATGCATCCTCCACGAGGAAGTGAGCTTGCAAGGTGTAGACGTGATTATCCCATGTTGGGTTGTGTTATATTCTTTCCACGACTAGCCCACGTAGTTAACTGGGGGGTTAGAAGCGGGGCGGAGCCCCCCCTTCATTGCGCCGATTGCGTAGCAGGGAGACTCACAGGGGGTTTGAGGGATGCAGGTAACCCCACTTTATGGGATCTGGGGCAGCGCCCCAGAAAATTTTGGTTTTGGACCCTATGTTAGGTTGGGCAAACCTACCTATGGTTTTGTGCGTGATTTTCGTACATGGTTTTGGACACGATGGTTTTCGGTCCATGGTTTTGGACGCAATGGTTTTTGATCCATGGTATTGGATGCTTCGGCATGTATAAATATGTATTGTAACATTGAAAGAAACATAATGAAAAATCAAACTGGTAGTCCCAGCTTTGGGATCCAGGGGAAAATCTCTGTGTATATGTGTTTTATGTGTTATGCTCTCGCATTGTTTATTTTTTGTGTTTTAGAATTTGCATGCAGGTAATTTCTATACGGGGTTAAAATCTACATTTGGTATCAGAGTTGTTTTGGCTTCAAGGGGACGCCTTTGTTGCTGAGGGGTTTCGCTCGGGCCTGTGGTAGACGTTGTTCAGTGGGAGATCTACAGGATCGATTCTGGTCAGAGTTTTGAGTTATGGGAACTCAAGATGGAGGATCTGTTGGTGGATAAAGATCAATGGATCGTGGTAGATCTGGGTACTAAACCAACAGGAGTGTCTGATAAAGAATGGAAGAGGTTGGATCAGAAGGTTAAGAGCACAATACGATTGTGTGTCTCGGATTCAATATCGCTGAATGTATCAGGGGAAGCTACGATGAAGGCTTTGCGGGACAAGTTAAGGACTTTGTACCAATCTAAGTCTAGTGAATAAACTGTTCCTACGGAAAAAGCTATATAGCCTGAGGATGAAAGATGGAGACTAGGTGACAAAACATTTGAACACATTTAATACTATGGTAAGTCAATTATTATCTGTTGATATTAAAATTTCAGATGAAGATAAGTGCATCAGTTTGTTGTGTTCTCTACCAGATTCATGGGATAGTCTAGTTATTTCAATAGGTAGCAATACAACTGCGTTGCAGTTTGATGAAATAGCCTCATCCTTGCTGACGGAGGAGATGAGACGAAAAAATATGGAGAGTCAGAATGGTGATGCCTTGTCTATACGAGGGCGGTCCCAGAATAGAAACAAAAATAAGTCTTCGAGTGGGAGATCTAAATCTAGAGGGAGATCTCCAGGAAAACCTATAAAGGTGGTGTGCTGGAAATGCAGAAAGGAAGGGCATTGCAAAAGGGACTGTAAATCTAAAGCTCCTAACAAAGGAAAGGGATCTGATGATGCTTCTTCTGCAGAGGCGAAAACCATCTCAGATGAAGGTGGGGATGTGTACTTGGCTTCTTCAAGTACACATGTAGATCATGAGGCAATGGTTGATTGATCAGGTGGCAATCTTTAACTTCAAACTCCCCAATAGAGAGTGGTTTTGGTGAGTAATGAAATAAATCGATGGTGGTGATGTCTTCTTAAGGGATGATAGGAAGGCTAGAATCATTGGTCGCGGAAAAGTAAAGTTGAATTTGCAAGGTGGAAGGGTTATAACACTTCCGGGTGTTCTGCATATTCTTGCATTAGCTAGAAATCTGATTTCTATAAGTAAGCTGGATGATGCAGGTGTAAAAACAGTGTTTGAGAAGGATACCCGCAAGATGGTTCGAGGAGCACTAATATTGATGTGGGGAGTTCGGACTGGAAATTTGTACAAGCTACAAGGTAGCATTGTTGTTGATGGTTGCAACAGTTCTGTGGTTCTTGAAAGTGGAGTAGAAAATCTAGTGGTCTCTGGTGAGAATACCATGCTATGGCATCAAAGGTTTGGACATAATGTTGAGAAGGGCCTTCGAATACTTCATAATAAAGGTATGGTAGAAGGTTTGAGTAATAGCTCTCTGGATTTTGATTTCTGTGAAAATTGTGTATATGGGAAACAGAATCGGGTGAGTTTTCCCTCTGGTGGTAAGAGGGTGAAACAAATATTAGAGCTTGTGCATAGTGATATGTTTAGACTTGTGAAGGTTCCATCATTGGGTAAGTCTGTGTACTAGGTATCATTTATAGATGACTTCTCAAGGAATACATGGATATATCTTCTTAAGAAGAAATTTAAAGTCTTTGACAGGTTTAAAGAATTTAAGGCTCTGGTGGAAAACCAGACAAAGAAGAAGACAAAGGTGCTGAGGACAGATAATGGTGGATAGTTTTGCAATAAGGAATTTAAAGAATTCTGTAAGAAGTGTGGTATAGCACGGAAAAGGACTACTTCATATACACCTCAACAAAATGGAGTTACAGAAAGAATGAACAAGATGTTTATGGAAAAGGCATGAAGCATGCTTAGTGGTGTTAGGTTAGGACAAGAATTTTGGGCAGACGCAGTGGAGACAGCATGTTACCTAGTCAACAGATCACCTCCATCAGCGTTGGAGGATAAGACTCCACAAGAGGTATGGACTGGTAAGAAACCCTCTCTTTCACATCTGAGGGTATTTAGATGTGATGCATATGTACATGTTCCAAAGGAGAAACGAACCAAGTTGGATAGTAAATCTGAAAAG
>APFE030273970.1:49985-67431 GCA_000404065.3 Pinus taeda | reverse complement strand
TATGGTTCATTATTGTGTCTAAATGCTTCTGTACAATGTTTAATTTACATGTTGGGTAAATGTCTGTCTAATACATGATTTGCTAATGCATTAATTAACGTGTTTAATCTTCTTGGAATATGTTGATATGTAATAAAATCAAAACTTCTTTCCAGTAATCTAACATGTAAATACAACCTTAAAATTCAATGATCTCTGATGGAATAACACCCATTGAGTTGGTGGACCACAAGTTGAGAATCCAGATTCACAACTAATGCACGAATATCAAGGTTAATTGCCTCGGTCAGCAATTCAATAACATCGTTGTATTCAGCGACATTATTTGTGGTGCAACCCAGACAAACACCCTGAATATCTACTAACTCACCATGAGGATCGTAGATCACCCATGCCGCAGAGGAAAGATTCTGGGTACTACGATAGGCACCATCAGCAAAACCAACAGAAGGTGTAGCAGACATCTACAAAAGAAGTAAAAAGACACAATAAGTGGTGATTACGCCTACACACCAAGCCATACAAGCAAACACACACTGAAAACACACATGCTAAAAGCACACGTATGTACAAATTAGATACACGAGATTCATGCATAATATTTTTTCAGATAAAGCCCGTTTCGGGGCTTATCTAGAGGATTCCCTTCATAGTCGATCAGCTCATAAGCCCCTTTTTGCAAAACACGTTTCACATTATAGGGCCCATGCCACATGAGCTTGAATTTTCCTTCCCTAGCTTATCATTCGCTTGATCATAGAGCAAGACTAGATCTCCTTCAACAAAAGAACGGGGATGAACAATTTTTTTGAAGTGAGTTTTCGCTCTCTTCTTATGTGCTTCAATACCTAGAGAGGCTAGTCGATGGGTCTCATCTAATCGTTCTAGGTAAAGAAGACGTTCTTCTACTAGAGTAGTGTTCAGGAACAATTCAATAGCTAATTTAAGCAAAGGGATTTCACACTCAATTGGAAGAATGGCCTTCATGCCGTAAACTAATTGGAACGGGGTGATCCTGGTGGCATCTTTCGTAGAAGTTCGGTAGGCCCATAAGGTGGAAAACAACATCAGATGCTAGTTGGACTTGTGCATGCCAATGGTGCGTTGAAGCATCGTGACCAACACTTTGTTGACAACTTCTACCTGGCCAATGGCCTGAGGATAATACGACATTGAACTATCATGCTGCAAGCCCAGCTAGGTTGTTAACTCGGTCATCATATGATTACATAAATGAGAACCATGATCAGTGACGATAGCTTGAGGGACTCCGAAACGTGAAATGACATGATTAAATAAAAATTGCGCCACTATCTTACCGTCATTAGATAGTGTACGCATCGCCTTGGCCCATTTTGTGAAATAAGCAATGACAACAATGATATACCCATGCCCCATGGCCGAGAGAGGTTTACAGGTCATATAATCAATGCCCCATTTGGAAAAAGGGCTGACGGTAATGACAGGGTGTAAAGGAGCAGGGGGTGCACGCATCTTCCACTGGTAGATCTGGCATGCATGACAAGAGCGGACAACAAGAATGCAATCCTTAAAAATATACGGCTAGAAATACCCAACATGGAGCATCTTTTGAGCAGTAGCATATCCAGACATATGACCGCCACAAGCACTAGAGTGGCAGTAATTCAAGACTCATTCGGCCTCCTCAAATGTCAAACAACGGCAGAGAACAGAGTCAGCGCCAACTCGGTACAGGGTGTCCCTAATAATGCGATAGGGTTGAGAATGGTGGCGAATATGTCACTGAGCATCCTTAGTTAAATCAGAACGAAAGGAAGATGTCTTAAGATAAACAATAATATCCCCGTACCATAGATTAAGGGTGCTACTAAAAAATAGAGACTCGTCCAGAATGTGGTCCTCGGATTAAGAGGGCGTAATGGTAGATGGTAGGGAGCAGAGTAACTCAGCAAAAATGAGGGATTTCTTATATTTGGCTGTCGTGAACTCCAAGTCAAACTCTTGAAGGATGACAATCCATTTTGAGTATTTGCCCCCCAGTAACTAACATGAGAAGATGTACGTCATCAGGTTGCAATCAGAAATCACCATCGCGGTACACAACAATATATAGTGGCGAAAACGTTGGACGGCATGAACGGCAGCCAAAGCCAACTTTGCGACATAGGCGTATTGAGTTTCCGTATCTAGTAGATTGCAGCTGAGATAGTAGACAACGTCCTCAGTACCATCATCATCGTCTTGGACCAATACCATATCGATAGTGGTATCGGTGGCGGCTAAATAAAGAGTATAGTGATGGTGATAATTCGGTGGACGTAACAACGGAGCAAAACAAGGAGTGCCTTGAGCTGCTCAAATGACTCTTGTGCAACGGTATCCCAGACAAAAGGGGTATCCCATTTTAATAGCCGCGTATAGCTTTTAGCTACTTCAGCATAGTTTGGAATGAAACGTCGTAAAAAATTTGCTTTACCCTGCAAACTCTGTAGTTGCTGCAAAGAAGCAGGGGGAGGAAGATTCAAGATGGCTTCAACCTTAAGGGGCAAGTGGATGCCCTCTTTGGAGATGACAAACCCAAGAAGTCTACCAGATTCAACATAGAAGACACATTTATGCGGATTAAGGCGAATACGATAGTGTTGACAGCGAAGAAATATTTCACAAAGGTGTTTTGGATGGTCAGAGTGGTTCGCTGAATGAGCTAGAAGGTCATCCAGGTAAGGTTGTACAATGTGCCAGATATCGTGGAACACATAGGACATTGCATGATGGAAGATAGCACCGGCATTTTTTAGACCGAAAGGGAGTTTATTATAAGCGAAAGTACCCCACAGACAGATGAAGGTTGTCTTGTGTTGATCTGCAGGCGATATATTGATCTAGTTGTAACCAGAGAAGTCATCCATAAATGAATAAATCTCGCTCCCCGCACACTCATCAATGAGTTGGTCAATGAAAGGTGTAGGGAAATTATCTTTAGGACAAACACGAATAATGTCATGATAATCAACACATACCCTAATAATGCCCTGTTTCTTAGTCACAGGGACAATATTAGAAATCCAATCTGTAAGCGGGATAGGGTAAATAAAACCAGCTTTAAGAAGCTTTTCAACTTTCGCTTTGATAGCTGCATCCTTTCGGGGTGCACGGGGTGTAGATGCTGTCAAACAAGTTTACCAACCAGATACATAGGTATTTCATGCACCACGATGCTAGGATCGATGTCGCGCATCTCTTCATCAGACCAAGCAAAAACATCACGAAATTCTCAGAAAAGGTTAGTATAAAGTTGAATTTCCTCAAGAGTGCAAGTGACTCTGACGTGAATATGCTCGACAACCCCTGGATTAACAGAGATGTCGATAGGTTGAGTTTGTGTGATGCCCCCCATGTTGCCTTCAGAGAAAACTTGATGAATTTGTATAGGCGTCTGAAGGGGTTGAGAAGGGACATTGGAAGCAAACCGCTCAAGACAAACAAGTGTAGCCCCATGGGTGGGGAGAAACGAGGAACGATGATGATGATAAGACCAAGGGGGTTCCTTAGAGGACATAATCTCAATAATCACTTCATCAGAAGGAAAGGTTTCCTGTAAAGGGTTCGAAGAAGCGCCATCTCCAAGCCAAGGGGATTGGACATACGGGTCGAGAGCCCTACATGAAGCAGTAGGGTCTGAAAATGAAGCCAATGCAGAAACAATTTCGACGTAGTTGAGCTCAGCAGGACTCAATGGCACGACATCACCCCAAGATTCTCTTTGATCAGCAAGAGGAAGAACCCACGGATCAGAACGAACCGAAATCATATTGATGGGAGCGATGTTTGGAGGTGGGAGTGAAAAAACACCCATTAGGGTAGGATCTTTAAAAATTCCAACACCCACACTCTCATATGGAACAGAGGTATGCTCCATGAAAGGCACATTTCCATCGGAAGAAGAGGAGGCGAAGAAGGACAGCTGGTCTACCGTGACAATCTTCCCTTGATGAGGGAAACGAAGAATACGAAATAGAGACGAGGCCACGGCTCGCATGGCATAGGTCCAACTTCTTCCTAAGAGGAGGTTGTAAGTCAAATTAGCATCAACAACTTCGACCTCAACTTCAACCATCTTCCCTTCTAGAGTAATAGGCAGACGTGGGATTATATCGTAAGGACGAGAATCTCTCCCATCGAAGGCTTCCAAGGTATTAGGAGACTGGCTCAGGGTTGGAAAACCAATAGCCTTCCAATAAGAAACAGACATGATGCAAGCAAAAGCGCCTTCATCAATAACAGTACGGTGAATAGTCTTAGAATTGATGATGACTTGAATAAGAAAGGTTATTTGGTGAGGTAGTCTTGGTACATGATTTTCCAGATCAAAAGTGATCAATTCCGAGTCAGCCAGGTCAATGCCACCGATGGTTGATAGCAATGACTTCCTCTGGGAGGGACAACTCTAGAGGACTTCTAATGCGGACATAGCCGAAGGAGCTTGGGCTAAGTCCTCAACGATGCTATAATGTTGAGCAACACGAGCATTAGGGTTGTAAGAAGACTTCCATAGTACTCTTTTAGGAGGAGGTCGAATGACCGTCTCTGTACTAGGTCGCTCGATATGGAGCGAACCTGAACTGGACGGAGGAACACTAGAGGGGACCTCGGTTTCCTTTCCGGTGGGTGAAGGATACTCTTTTGACCGTGTACTGATATGGACAGGGATTGTCCCAGCCATAAAAACTTGAGAGCCGAAGGGAGAAGAGGATTGAGAAGGATCAACGACCATTTGAGTCTGTTGGGAGGGGAAAGGCTCTTTGCACAGAGCAGGAGTCCCAGGGGCACCTTTTAACAAACGACTAACCTCAGAACGCCTCGGGCAGTCTTTAGTATAGTGATCCTCGTCGTAAATAAGACAAGGATACTTAGGTTTGTGCTTGGCACCTTCCTCAGCTGGAGGCTTAGGGGGATCCGGCTTAGGTTGATCGACTTTATTCTTTCCTCTTCCCTTCTTCTTACCTTTCAAGGTTTTGTCCACCAAGGTGGATTGAACGGCGTTAACCTCAGAGGTCTTACCAGAATTAGATGAAGCTTGGGAAGCATTTTCATTTGGAGCATTAGATTTTTGCTTTGCAGGGTTGGTAGGAGCTTTTCGAGAGGACACGTTAACGAAACATATGACACCATCAACGGATGGTGTTGACGGAGCTTGGAAAGTTCCGGATCATGGAGCATCTGGCAAAATATCATATAACGTACCCGACTGGGAGTAAACCAAGTCAAGGTACTGAGCACGCGCAATGGCTTTCTCTTCAGTTACACATACCCTCATAGTAATGTCACGAGCTATCAGACTAACGAACGAGGTCGTAAACTAGTTGGTCAAAAGTTGATCGGGGATCCAGAACTTAATTAAACGATGACGACGTCTCCATTCATGGATGTGATCAGAGATATGCGTAGCCGTGTTCTATTTCAAAGATGTTAGGAGGTGTGTGCCCATTTCATATGGAATCGACAACTGAAAATGAGTTAAAAATGCCATAGCCAGCGAGTTAAAGTCCTGAAAAGTTCCACGAGCCAACTCAATATACCATTTGGCAGCAGAGCTAGTGAGAGTCTGTTGAAATAGGCGGAGCCGGATTGAATCATCAAGCCATGAATTCAACGTTACCATCGAATTTGGGACAATCATCGGGAATCTTAGTTGGAACCAGTGGCTAATACAAATTATGAAGAATAGGATCATTAGTCAGCTTGGACACGTCTGGTAATTCCAACATCGCCAAAAAGGGTAATTGAGGGTTGAAGGACATTTGACGCCACGGATAAGAAACAACACCAGAGTTCCATCTAGTTCCCTGTTGCCCCCATTGATTTTGTCCAGACGGATTTGGCCTGTAGGGATTTTGTCCATAGGGGTTAAAGCTGTAACTGGATGGTTGACCTTGGATTTGACCCCTTGCATTCCACTGATTTCCAACTTGACCCACAAGAGCAACATGTGGCTGTTGAAAATTCTGATAAGGGTTAACCTGTGGTTGTTGATAATTTTGGTATGGGGAAAATTGAGTTTTCCCTTTGGGTTGTTAAAAATTATAAGGTGGATGGGCTCCAAACTAGGCTTGGAAGCTAGGTTGTGCTTGATAAATAGGTTGGGTTTTGGGTCCAACTTGAGCTTGAAGACCGGATTGGATTTGGAACCCAGTCTGGGGCTGAAAATTGGGTGGGGCTTGAGAAGCGATGAGCGTTTGAGTGCCCGGTTGAACAATCCCAGATGGATGTCCTTGGGAGAACTGAGGCTAAGCCATCTGGCTAGAAGGTTGACCTATTTGAGATTGAGGTTGACCCATTTTCCCAGAAGGTTGAGCTTGCTCAGTATTCGATTGACCTTGCACAACTGAGGGTTGTCCTGACTGGCCGAATGGCTGAGCAGACTAGACATTTGGTTGGCCTGGTTGGATTTGAGGCTGACCAATTTGTCTAGATGGTTGACTAGGCTAGACAGTGGGTTGGCCTTGTTGAACGTGAGGCTGACCGACTTGCCCAGAAGGGTAGGCATGCTGGATACCCGGTTGGCCTTGTTGTATGTAAGGTTGTCCGAAGTAGGTAAAATATGGACCACCAAAGGCCGAAGGTTGTCTGAAGTAGGTAAAAGATGGACCACCAAAGGCTGAAGGTTATCCCTGGAAGGGTTCTCCTTGTGGGCCGCCAGGTTGCCCTGGATAAGGTTGTCTGTAACACTGTTTTCCATGAGGGGGCTACCCGTAAGACGACTGACCTTGATAGGGTGGTCCTTGAAGATTTGCTGGCGGCGCTTCTCCACCGTGATAAGTGGTGGTGCCCCAAGCAATAGACAACAAAACCGTGACCTCAATCGCAGGTTGAGATGGCATAGGTCCGGGCTAATAAATATGAGCTCCTCGAGAATCATAATAATGAAATGGATTTTGTGGATCCAGATTCTGAAGAGCTTGTATATATTGATCATATGCCCCCCCTACTGGAATGGAACCAGAAGAAGGTGGGGCACTTAGTGTAGGATTAACAACTCCTACCGTTGGGCCACTATTGGTAGGACGAACAGAAGGCCTAGCAATAGTAGTCACCACTGAAGAAGCAGTGACGACACTGACAACAGGGGTTGAAGAAGCCACACTAACGGTCGGAATAGTCGAAACATATGTGACAGTAACATTGTGAATCTGGGGTGTAAAAGGCTTCGAAGTCAGAGCGACATTACGAGACCATATGGAACTCGAAAGGGGAGATCTAGAACTGATGATATCTCCCAAAACATTATAGTGTAAAGGAAATGAGACACCAAGGGAGTGACACGGAAGGGTGAAGTTTCCGTAGGCATAGGTATTTCACCTCCTGCCACAAAGAATTCTTCACCGGAGATGGGGGTCGTCTCATCCATGTCAGAGGAAGACATCAAGACCGAAACACCAGGAGGAGTAACGGGAAAGTCTTCTTCAGAAGGCTCCCAAATGGGGTTCCAATGAATGTCGTAAGACTCATCCTATGGAGCGCGATAGTTAAGCGGTTGGATACTCGGGATAACAGGAAGAGTATCACTAGCAGCTGGTACCTCGGGAGCGACAGAAGATGGAGATCCTTGGTCACTTGGAACAGGAGATGGGATCGATGATTCCGCCAGGATGATTCAATTCAAAATCCTAGGAAAACTAACGAGTAAGGAAAGAACCCTACGCAAACTAAAACACAAACAAGATCTAACAGGGTAAATGTGATCGTGGCCAAATAAATTTTAAGACACAGGAACAGAACTTGACCTTTTCATCTTTAAAGAGTCGAGAAAAGGATGAAAAGATGACTCTAGTCGCCTTCGAATTATTTAATGAGCCTGAAAGGACAAGTGCTTAGATGGACCTTTTCTTTTAGGGAGTTTGAAAAGGAACAAAAGTGACTAATTTGGAGAACTAGGCAAGAGGTTTACCAAACAAGCCATAAAATTTCATATACACCATGACAATCATATGAAAACCAAGGAATTTCCGTACGACAGTCAATCTTCCCAAATGCTGTGTTTGGTGCGTTATAGTTTGCAAGGTGGCAGGCATGACTTCCTAAGGATATAGGATGATAACCTAGTGGGGTCTCCCAACATATACTTGACATTACTAGGAGCGCAAGTCCGTGCTAGCAGCTATTGGATCACAAAAGGAGGAATCACCCAACCTTAAGTGAAAAAAATAGAGACTAGGTTTAACGACGTTGGAGCACTTCTCTAGCCTAGACCTCTAAATAATGTGCGTTATGTTCCAATGCATTGTTAGGTTTATTCAGTTCATTTTAGAGTTGATCTTAAATTATGTTTCAATTTCCAGGCCTTACCGTATATATCAAAAATCGAGGATGTAACTAGAATGAATAAAGCATCTTTCATTTTGATGAACTCCTACTTACAAAAGGGTAGAGAGATCATTCCCAAACCAAGACAAAACCAAGATCAGCAAACACAGTCACTCAAGAGACACAATGTATAAACATACCAATCCCTAAAGTGCATCGATACTACTAATGAGAGATTTAAAATTTGCCTTCTAATTTTTCAAACATGAAAAACTTGAAATGTAAAATACACTTTCATTTTTGCATACTAATGAATGCAGTCTTTCGATTTTGATAGCTTTGAATTCTAAAGAAACAAACAAGCAAGCGTGAAATTGATGATCCAAACAATTGTAATCTATGTCTGGTAGTGACACAATCGAATAATTATGGAAATTGGTTCAACAAATAACACTAAACATCAATCAGCAAGAAACAAGTGATGAAAAAACTTCAAGCACACCAACAGGAGGGTTGTGGATGAATCTTGAACAGAAAAGTAACCAAGCCAAATAATTCAAAACTTGAAAAACTAGGTCACAAAGCCAAAAATACAGGATTCACTTCAATGAAACCAAAAAGTGAGCACCTTAACTAAAAGCAATTAAAACAAACTAATAGATAAGGGAAGGACGACAAGGGATTAACCAGACTAATGAATTCAGGAGGCACAATTGAAAAAAACAATTCTACAGGAATCGTCGCGGGTGTAACACAAGAAACTAGTACCGATCAGCCACTAGCTGTAGCAACAGAGTGACGTCGTTGCGAAAGTACACGTCTTTCAAGTGATGGGCCGATTTCAAGATTCATCGCAACTGTGTGACATGATTCAGCGACACACAAACTTACAAAGTAGAGACAACGTGATGTTGGCGCGACTGTTTAAATTTTTTCAGTGACGAACTTAAAAACAATGAAAGGCAAAAAAAAACTCCCAAACAATGACCAGTCTATCGTTACAGGCAACAAAGGGATTTCCCAGATTGACCCAGGTAACCTAGAAGATTGATGGTTCAATCCCAAAATCCAAAAGACATTGATTCAAAATCAAGCAAAAGAAAACAAGAGAAAAACATCGGGCAGACTCCCCAGTGGAGTCGCCAACTTGTGATGCTGGAAAGTGTTCCCTCTGCGGACAAAGGCAACCCCTCTGGCCCTAGAGTGGGTCTAGTCACAACAAAGACATATCAACAATTGATTTCTTTAAACCGTCATCGTTGGAGGCCTACCTCAACTGGCGATCGATAAAGTTCCGTTGCATTGTTCCAGCTTCTGCTTCCTTCTCCTCAATGAGTGATCAACCTGAAACAATGCAAAGAAAATACAACAAAGCACGTAACCAGAAAACAACAATGATCTATTTACTCACAAAGTCAAGAACTCATGAGCTATAAAGTAAAATACATACAAGACATAGGAAAACATCATTGATTGTATTAATAATGAATTGAGAGCAAGCTTACAACCAAGTCTTGACGTCACAAGTCTTCTCAGGGGATCCAACCAGTATGTTTCTCAAGCATTCACTCTTAAAGGATGAATCTCCCAACATACAATGTCTCTCTCTCACTCATAAGCTTTAACACAAATTTAAGGGCACTCCACAACCTTCCACAAGCTATCAACATTCTCACACTTGTCACACCCACACCAACTATCTATCAAACTCAAAATCACTAGTGGCACTGCTCAACCAAAGGAATTACTACTAGCTAATCTTATCAAAGGTGAGTGCTTTAATAGGAGAAGGAGTCTCCATGAAATGTGGAAGAGAGAGCTCATCCTCAAGGTAGGTAGCACAAATGATGGAACTGCCATGCCAGAGGAGGAAGGGTGACCTAAACTATGCCAACAACTAGGTCTAGAGACATCCAGAAGGCCGACTGTTGAAACGAATTCGCCCAATCTGGATCGTCGCAGGACATAAACTCATTACTCGCAACAACATCGCAAGGAGGCAATGCATGCAGACTCTTTGTCGCAAGACACAACTCATAACCTCGCGCCAGGTCTAGAAATCTGATTGTCCCAGGGAATAGATGTACATGGGCGATGGAGTCGCAATGAGGCCATTATGGCCATGGGAATGTTGTGTATATTAAGGGTTTACTCATGACGAGGCAGAAACTTAAGGAATGAGGGTCAATTGCAGCAACAAAGAACATTTGCTTAATCTTCTTGCATCAATGGGAAGATATGAACATGTTGATTTGACACATGACATAGTAGAAGGACTGAAATGAGGACGGTGACAAATTACTGTGTAACAGGAATGTTGAAAATAACAATAAGAAATGTTAAAAATAGCATCTATAAATTATAATTTAATGTGTCCTTGAATTAAATTGAGAATTAAATTGTAATTCTATTCTCACAGCAGCTTGTAGTAGTTAACTAAGTTAAGTTGACTTAGTTGGCTCAGTAAATTCGAGTTGGAAATCTATCTAGAGTCATGTAGAGTGATCCCTAAATTTTAACGGCCCAGGTTGAGTTTTTATTGAGTTGTGATTTTTTAATTCATTTTAACTGAGTTAAATTCAGCTAAACTACTTCTAATTATTGGAGGAACTAGTGAATGGTCAAGTGAATTAAATTGGATTTAATCCACATGTAATGATCAATAAGATAATTGATAATTCACTCAAAAATAACTCATGCATGTCAGTTCAGAGGAAGACCTAGTTGAGATTAGAGTTCAGGGATAGTGTGCTATTAGTTGTATAATTTTCTGAGTTGTATAAATGGTGCATGCAATCAGTTGAGGGCCTATGGATGGATTGCACATTTATGGAGTGAGGATTTCCCATTTAAATATGGGTTAATTCTCTTAGGAATTGCGCAAGGAAGTAGAGGCTTGGCAGGGAGCAAAATTGGCTTGAACTGGCTTGTGAGGCAGAGAGTTAGAATGTACTAGTGGGGAATTGTTCGGGTTGAACACGCATTGTATTTTCTTCTCAAATATTCTGGTTAATGCAATATAGATAGTCAGGGTTTTTATTTGTTGCTTTACCCAGAGAAATATTGTGTTATGTGTGATTGATATTCTCCCTTTTCTGCTTATTATTTTCATTGATCAATTTTGGTTTCTGCTGAAGAGTGGAGTAGATTCTTGTCTTGTGTTTTAGCATATCACAAAATTTATTGAATTTATAGTAAAAATCTACATGGTATCAGAGTTAAAGACAATATAGAAGAGGATAATTCGAGTTTTTTGTGCAGATGAAATCGAATTTGCAAGTTCATACTCCAGAGTTAGCAATATGTCATTCTACGGTTTGAGATTTGAGTATACCCTAGAGGGAAGCTCGAATTACATAGCTTGGAAGCAAAATATGGAGGCAGTGTTGGAAGCTAATGGGCTTAAGGAATTCGTTAAGACCATGATATTTTGAAGCCTCCAACATCTTATGCTAACCGTTTGGTTGAATGGAGAAAGTGTGTGGCAAAAGCAAGAAGGATTATCCCAGAAGGAGTTTGAGATCACATTGTATCAAATCTCCATGGTAGGGAAACTCCATTTGCAATGTGGAAGGCATTGTCAGGCCTGTTTCAAAATAGGAGTGACCATAGGAAGCTGGCATTGAAGGACAAAATCAGGAAGATCAAGATGGAGAAGGGTGACTCTATTCTACTTAACCAAGTTCACCCAATGTCGTGATGAGCTTGGAAGTGTCTGGATTACTGTTATAAAATATGAACTGGTGAGCCTAACACTTCCAGTACTTCCGAACAACTGGCACAATTACTAGGACTCAATTAATGGGAGGGAGAAGCTACGAGAGTGGGAGTGGTTGTGGTCTGACTTGGTACAAGAAGAGTTTCGGTGAAACACCGGAGATGGGGACCTCTTCCAAAGAAGTGGAAGAGGACTTTGCATTAATCAGCAAAGAAAATAAATCCAAGGGAAAGAAGTCCCAAGGTGAGGAGGGTGACAAGAAAAACGACTTGTCAGACATCAAGTGTTTTCACTGTCACGAGTACGGGCACTATGCCACGAATTGCCCATAGAAGAAAGAAAGCAAGAAGGAGCCTACAATAGCAGCAGCTAGTGAAGCTCCAACTTCACAATTTGAACTTGATTTCACTCTCATTGCATGCATGGCCAACATTGTAATGGTAAGCATGTGGTATCTTGATAGTGGTGCCTTTGTCCATATGAATGGGAATAAAGATCTCTTCAGTGACTTTGAGGAGAAAGACCTCAAGAAGAACATAGAGTTTGGAGATGATGAGAGGTATAGAGAGACCGACATCGGTAAAATTAACTTTCAGAGGGAGTCTGGCTCCCCTCTCAGAATCACAAATGTCATGTATATTCTAGGACTAAAGAAGAATCTTGTTTTCGTCGCGGTATTGGAAGACCATGGCTACGATGTGATTTTTAACAAAGGAAAGTTTTTCCTTAGATACATCGCCATGGGACAAGTGAAACAGATCAGTGTGCAAGTCAAGAACCTATATGCACTTGAGGTAAAAGATGAATGCAAATCCTTGAGGAGCAAGGAAAAGGTTAGAGACTTTGTGGTTGAGAGGGAGCATGAATTACCTCTCAACATGCAGCCTCAAATGCAGCCCCAGAAGCAGCCTCAAAAGCAGCCTCAACAAGTTGTGGTGTAACCACAATTGGAGAAGGAGAGAGGAGACTGAGTGGAGACATCCACTCTAGCATAGACCTCTAGTAGGGGGGAATTTTTAACCAAGTGGGTATAGGGTGCACACGTAGCCATAACTCCAGGTGAGAGGTGGGATGATGTGAAGTAATAGTCCCAAGAGTGCATAAATTTGGGTAGGGTCCATTGAGATGTTTTGTCTCATAGATCATTACCTTGCTACGAGAGCCCACAAAACACAGTAGTAGGATGGATCAGTGGTGATTGATGGAGTCAGATGTCAAAGTGACAGAAGCATATACTAGCAGTAGTCAAATACTGGGGAGCATAGAGTGGAGTTGGCAATAGTGTAGATGGCACAATGTAGAGTTAGCAGAAGTGCAGAGTTTTTAGTAGACAATGCAATAGATAGTAGTAGTTAGAGATTCTGGTGACAGATGCATCATATTGATTCAGTTTGGATTTTTTTTTGTTTCAAAAGTTGTAGTAGCAACAACACTAGAGAGAAGATTTTCATGTAGAACACTCCAAAGGTACCGGATCAAGATAGAGTTGAATTCCTTTCTTGTTGAGAGAGAGTGTTGAAAATAACAATAAGAAATTTTAAAAATATCATCTAGAAATTCTAATTTAATGTGTCCTTGAATTAAATTGTAATTCTATTCTCATAGCAGCTTGTAGCAGTTAACTAAGTTAAGTTGACTCAGTTGGCTCAGTAAGTTAGAGTTGAAAGTCTATATAGAGTCATGTAGAGTGATCCCTAAATTTTAGGGGCCCAGGTTGAGTTCTTATTGAGTTGTAATTATTTAATTCAATTTAACTGAGTTAAATTCAGTTAAACTAGTTCTAACTGTTGGAGGAGCTAGTGAGTGGTCAAGTGAATTAAATTGGATTTAATTCACATGTATTGGTCAATCAGGTAACTGATAATTCACTAAAAAATAACTCATGCATGTCAGTACATAGGAAGACCTAGTTGATATTAGAGTTCAGGGATAGTGTACTATCAGTTATATAGTTTTCTGATTTGTACATATGGCGCATGCAATCAATTGAGGGCCTATGCATGGATTGTGTAATTATGGAGTGAGGATTTCCCAATTAAATATGGGCTAATTCTCTCAGGAATTGCACAAGGAAGTAGGGGCTTAGCAAGCAACATAATTGACTAAGTGTTGGCTTGTGAGGTAAAGAGTTAGATTGTACTAGTGCAGAAATTGTTCGGGTTGAACAAACATTATATTTTCTTCTCAGATATTCTGGTTAATGCAATATAGATAGTCAGGGCTTTTCTCCGTTACTTTCCCAGAGAAATATTGTGTTATGTGCAATTGACATTCTTCGTTTTCTTCTTATTGTTTTCATCGATCAATTTTGGTTTCCACTGAAGAATAAAGTAGATCCTTGTCGTGTGTTTTAACATATCACATAAGTTGTTGAATCTACAGTAAAACATCTACACTTACTGGTGGATTTAGAAGAAAATATCCTTATAAGAAAGGAAATTTATGGCCACTTCAGGTTAACCATATTCTAGATGATGATGATGATGACGATATTGAACCCTAGCTAACACAAAGAAAAAAGAAAACAGTGAAATTCAAAGAGCCATAGATCGATACACCCATCTCTCCTCCTCCTTCATCTGGTTCACGCAATTATGATTTTGGGCCCACAAGAGAAAATATCAATCATTTATTTCTAATAAGTTTGTTGATCAAAACCATGGGCATTATTGGGATGAAGACAATCAATACCATGTTTAGCCATTAAGACATCATTCATCTGCTCCTAAAACATATTTTGAAAAGGATTATGATACAACTAATGAATTTGTCTATGGAGTTGTACTAGAAACTGAAGGCATTTATAAACCAATGGAAATTAATCTTGTCGACTATAGAGATCAAATACATAATCATCACAACATCCAAACCTAAATGGGGATGGGACAATACTATGATTATTGATTGTATTGTGTAAGGCCTTGTCATAAAAACGGCTCTTCAACTCTCAAATTCGTTCCTTCGGACAATGCAATGTATCCTTGGCCAATAATGGGATTTTCTCAAGCCATTGAATTTTGAAATTCCAACCCTTTGAATGGTTGCAACAATAGTCACTTTCACAATTTGGGAAGGTTCAGTGGTCAGATTCTCCCTCCATTTCCAGCTTCAACCAATGTTTGTGATTGCTATATGTATAAAACACACTGGATTTGGGTTTTTGAGTGGATTGTTTTTGGGGTTGGGTTGATGTAAAGATTCAAAGAATCATGGAGAAAAAGGATGGATATTGTAACAAAGGACATGGATGAGTTGAACAAGCATGGTTTCTAAATCTTTACTTATAAGGATTCATTTAATGAATTATGTACCACAAGAATGGTTTATATTATCATATTGAGGCATTTAAAATTTCTCTCTTATGTTCTAAATCTAAGACAAGTTGTGAGAGGATTGGAATTTATTGATATGAATTTAGTTATTGTTTGAAGTTGTTGCTATTTATTTAATTGTATATCCTAGAAGAACTAAAGTCTTTTCAAAGTTCAGTCTGAATATTTTTCTTGAATCTTCTCATGAAGAGGATAACTAATGAAGATTGGGTGAACCTAAATCTTGAACCCGAGTATGGAAATTTCATGGTGTCTCCTCAGTTGGAAAATAGATAAGCTCACAAGGCGATGCTTGGCCTAAATTCATTTGTGTCACCTCACTGTCATATTAGGTTTAATAACATCTTCCAATTCAATTTGTGTCAAGTGTTAGTTGTCATCTATAGTGTAAGTCTAGATCGAAATCATATTCAATTTGTTCAAATAGATAAGACAATAAGGCCCTGTTTGGCCTATGTTTATTTGATTTCCCTCACTTTCATATCAAATTTAATAGCATTTTCCAATTCAATTTGTTTCAGGTGCTCAGTGAATTAGTTTTGATCTATAGTGTAAGTTGACATCTCAACTATTTTGTGCACAAGTACTTAGCATAGAAAGTTTATTAGAATAAGGCCATGATTTTCCTAAATTTATTTGTGTTCCTCATTGTCATATCAGGTTTAATAACATTTTTCAATTCAATGTGTCTCAAGTGTTCAATGAATCAACTAACTCAATTGTTCTTGAGATCTCAACTATGTTGTGCACAAGTGCTTAGCATATAAATTGTATCACAATAAAAATGAGTAGCTCTTCTGAGACTGAACTGCACAGATCCGCACTGGTTGTTCTTCTGCTCTGCAAACTTTTCTCCAGATCCGCACCTTCACTTCTGACTTTCTGCATAGACCCGCACTGTGCCTTCTTCTCGCCTGCGTACCTCGCACTTCGTCCTTTTCTGCACTGCGTGTGCCCCGCACTGTGCCCTCTACTGTACTGCGTACCCCGCACTGTGCCTTTAACTGCGTTGCGTACCCACGCACTGCGCCTTTGACTGCGCTGCGTACCCATGCACTGCGCCTTCGGATCGCCTGCGGACTTCTGATTAAGGCCAAATTTTCAGTATACCAAAGTGCCACAGTCAGTCAGATCCACAGATCTGTTCATGCGCCCGAGATATCACGACATGCCAATAGATTCACCTTAAGTTAAGTTATCTCCCTGAATTAGATCTAGCTTTTAAAACCAATCACCCAAAATTTCAGATCTTAAGATATTCAATTGAAAGATACCATAGCCAAGTGATCTCCTTCCCTATTTATAGTCAAGCCCTTATTCACACCATGGGACAAAACCATCAATAACCAATACAAGGGATCCAAAGCGGGGCTAAAATAGATCCTATACCACGGGCCAAAACGATAGGATCAAGAATGGCGGGCTAAATACCACGGACCAAGCATAAGAGACCCCACATGAGCGCGCTTTTTACTGCATGGAAGTGTGTGCACTGGGGTCTGCACCTTCTGTTTGAACAACTTGCGTACATGACCGCAACTTTTTGAACGGCGTACCTGCGGGTCTGCGCATTTTGAACTGTATACCTGCGAACCTCTTATTTTCTTCATTTTGAGAGCCTGAACAGACCATTGCCACTTGAGTAAGTTGCCATCAAGTACAACACCTGTATCATAGAGCCATAGAGCCATACCAGAATCATAATGCCAACAATCTCCGCCTTTGGACTTGATGGCAACCTCAATATCCTCAACGTCATTCTTCCCCTTTGACATCAAGGGCAAAGGTTTTATGCTCCTCCTGACTATAAACCAGATCTGTAAAGAAGAATCATAATCCACCAAACACCATAGAGATAGAGACATATTGCAGCCATGTTTAGATCAACATCCATGTTCTCCTTCTGTGCTACCATAATACCAACAATGCATTATATGCTCCCCCTGAACCTGTGCCATTCGATCTTCGACCAATCCGAAAACCAGCACATGTACGCATATACCCAGATGAACCTTGCGTACAACCAACACTTAGAAGATATTCAACAACAAGATGATGCATCAACAACCCCCAGCTTTTGCCTGAGGTATTCAAAGGTCTCCCTGGGCAG
>APFE030273970.1:2794-48744 GCA_000404065.3 Pinus taeda | reverse complement strand
AAATTCATTTGAGGTAAACTCCCCACCTCTGTCGGATCTGAGGCACTTAATTTTGTGTCCTGATTCATTTTCAACCAAAGCTTTGAAGGATTTGAATTTTTCGAATGCTTCGTCTTTGTGCTTCATAAGTCCTAACCAAACAAACCTGGAGAAATCGTCAATAAATAATATCAAGTATTCTTCTCCTCGAGGTGTCCTTTTCCTAAAAGGGCCACATACATCTGTATGGACTAGCTCAAGAGGCATGCTAGCTGATCCTTCCTTCTCCGGAAAGTTAGTTCTTGTTTTCTTTCCAAACTGACATGATTTGCATATGGTATTGTCTGGAATTTTAATATCTGGAAGACCACGAACTGCCTGGTATTTTCAAGCTTTCCTTATTTGTGAGAAGATTAGATGCCCCAACCTCCGGTGCCATAACCAGTGTTCATCATCCTTTCTCAAGTAGCATTTTTGTTGTCCTTCTTCAAATATTTATAGATTATTTGGAGTTCTTCTACCTTTGATCATTGTTTCGCCTGTATCAAGATCACGAACACGACATCCATTTGATCTAAATATTACCTCGGTTCCTTGATCACACATTTGGCTGACACTCAGAAGATTATGCTTCAATCCATCAACATACAAAACATTTCCAGCTTTGACCTTTTCCTTTTATAGCTGCAGGAGTATCATTTCCAAAGGAAACTTTCTTTCCTTTTTCTAAAGTAGAATATGATTCAATTTTTTCTTTATCACCTGTCATGTGCTTCGAACATCCACTGTCGATGTGCCATAGATTTTCCTGTCCCTCTGCATAGAAGGCTATCCCACATCTTTCTTTTTGTGGTTCCTTTATTCTCCATGTTCTGGTGCTTGAGGCTTGTTCCTTTGTCTGCTGAAACCTACTCTTGCATTCAGAATCTTCATGACCAAAGTTATTGCAAATAGAGCATTCAACTTCATTTTCAAGAGCCGAAAAGTTGTTATAGGTCCTTTTTGTAATCCCAGTCATACTTATTTGTTTTTGAGCTTCTCTAGTCATGATTGTTTTATATGCAACACATTGAGCTTCTTTGTGACCAAAATTATGGCAAGAAAAACATTGTCCATTGAAGAAACTTCTGCGATTATCAAATCTACCGGCCGAATGATTGTAATTTCTATCCATTCTTGAAGCAAATTGAGAAGATTTTACCTGTGGTTGGTTGTAGCTTTTGTTCACCCTTGAGATGGAATGCCCCTAGTTCACCTGATAGACCTTGTTTGTAATTCGTCCCTGCTTTTCCTGGTGATCTCCATTGTGCTTTTGCTCATTCCTTCTTGCTACATCAAGATAACTCTTTGAGGTGGATGCTTGAGATGTTTCTCCATTATACCCCAGACCTGTCTTGTTTAGTGGAGAACGTTGTACATTGATGATCTCATCCAGAGTTTCAGATCCTTTGACAAACTTAAGATTAATAGCCTTAGTTTTCTCAATTTCTTTTCTAAGGCCAACAATTTCACATTCTAACTTTTTAAGAAATTTTTCTTTTTCATCAATTTGAAATTGTAGAGTATCAATGATCACATTATTTTCTTCTATACATGTCTTGAGTCTAGAAATCCCTTCATAAAAGCTATCCACATCTATAGCATCCATATACTCATCATCTTCAAATTCCATTAAAATTTTATAGTCATTAGCTCGTTCATCTTCATCACTATTTGATAGGCCATCACTATCTTCATGAGTGTAGTAGCTTTTCTTATTTGCATTCTGTTTCTTGTTCCATCTAGCAGGTTCCTTTCCTTTGTTAATCTGATCCTTATGAGGACATTTGGCAGCATAATGACCTACTCTTCCACAAGCAAAACATTTAAAAGGTAACTTAACTCTGAACCGTCCAGTACCCCGTTGAAGATTTCTGACAAAATTTGATTCTTCTTCTTCTTCTGACCCATGTCCTGATTCATAATACTCTCCTTTGTCTGAAGCCTTGCAGGCAGCCTCTCTCCTGTCAAAAGGACCTCCTTTCCTCATTTCATAAGTAGTTAGAATTCCATGCAGTTGTGACATTTTAAGATGCTGTAGATTCTCTTTTTCTTCTATAGCAGAAACTTTAGACTCAAACCTAGGTGACAAAGATCTTAGAACTTTTTCAACCACAACAACCTCTTTTATTTCTTCACCCAAATTTTTCATATAATTAACAATCTCATCCACACGAAGAAAATAGTTAGCCACACTTTCATCATTATACATCTTGAGATTTTCATACTGAATCCTGAGGGTTTGAAGTTTTGCACGTTTTACCTGATCGTCTCCTTCATAGCTCAAAACAATCTTGTCTCATATTTCTTTTGCGGATTTATACTGCATAACTTTCACAAATTCTGATTGAGATAGGCATCCTAGAAGAGTATTGACAGCCTTTGCATTTGTTTCATATTTCTTTTTCTCTGCTGCATCTGTAGGAGTAGCTGATGGAAAAGTATACCCTATTTCTATGATGTCCCAAACTTCTGTACCCAAAGATTGAAGATAGGTAGTAACTCTTACCTTCCAATATACGAAGTTTGTCCCATCAAAAATAGGTGGCATGATCGACGCTTCCCTCTCATAGTTGCTCATGATGATGGATCTTCCTTCAAGCGATCAAGCTCCTTCAGAAGGACCTGCTCTTATACCAATTGTTGGAAATAATACTGAGAGGGGGGGGTGAATCAGTACTATCAAATTCTTTTCAATATGCCTTCCTTAATTTATTGATCATTGATTTGTATAAAATAATGAGCATGAAACAAGGAAAACATATAGTCACACCAAAGAACACCAGGTATAAGGTGGAAACCCAATGTGGGTGAAAACCACCTGCTACAATATGTCTCTATCTTCTTTCAATTAGAAACTTCTTTTACAATGATCTTGTACTGGTGCAGTCCTTTACCAGTATGCAGGCTGCAACCTGCAGAGAGCTACAACTCTCTCTCGTTTTCCAGTCTCTCCTGGAAGGGAGCTACAACCCCCTTTGCTCTTTTACTTCTTTAAGGACCACGTTTCATTAATTTTCAAACTGGACCCAACAACAACATTGAAGCACATAATCAACCAATCTTTTGAATCACCAGATCCATACACATACAATGATATTATGAGATTTATCAACCAGATCTAGTACATAAAGATAAGTCATTAATCATGCTGCTATCTGAACTCAATACTAGTAACCAAACATCAGTTATGCACCCAAAACCCTACAGAATAGTCAAAGGCAGTTAAAACAAATTTCAAGCAGGGAACGCAACTTCACTGGTATAGATCTGCGGATATCTGCACTTCCACTTGCTCCGAGCCTGCGGATCTCCGCACATGTACCTTCTGTGGCACCGCGCACCTACGCACTTGCGCCTTCTGTGGCGCCGCGTACCTACACACCTGCGCCTTCTGTGGCGCCGCGTACCTACGCACCTGCACCTTCTGTGGCACTGCGTACCTACGGACCTGTGCCTTCTGTGGCGCCGCGCACCTCTGCAGCTACGCCTCATGTGGCGCCGCGCACCTCCGCAGCTGCACCTTCTGTGGCATGGCGTACCTCCGCAGCTGCGCCTCCTGTGGCGCTGCGCACCTCCGCAGTTGCGCCATGCACCTCCGCAGCTACGCCTTCTGTGGCGCCGCGTACCTCTGCAGCTGCGCCTCCTGTGGCGCCGCGCACCTGAAATGCTTCTGTGCTTGCGAATCTCCGCACTTTTCTTTCACTGGACCTCCGAACCTCCGGGTATAGATAATTTCAAGACTTCAAGATTGACCCAGACTGTCAGATCTATAGATCTGATCATGTGCCGAAGTGATCTCAACCTATCAGTAGATTCACCTCATTTAGATCTAGACATTACTCCCAAGAGATTCATAGTATTTCAGATCTAGCTCACATAAGATGTTCAACCCAAGAGCATACCCAAGCCAAATGATCTCCTTTTCTTTATATAGGCAAGCTCTTCCTCAAATAATGGATCAATACCACGGGCCAAAGCCATAATAACACAATTCCGTCGGCTAAATACCAAGAGTTAAACATAAGGAACCCCACGTGTGCTTTTCTCTGCCTTGAAGTAAGTGAACTGGGGGTACGCACCTTCTGAATGGGTAACCTGCGGGTATGACCACACCTCCTGTATGGGTAACCTGCGGGTCCATACCTTTTGAACCATTCACCTGCGAGCCTCTTAATTTTCATTATTTTGAGAGCCTGAGCACTTGAGTGAGTTGCCATCAAGTACAACACCTGTATCATAGAGCCATACCAGAATCATAATGCCAACAATTATATTTTAGATACATGTCAACAGAGTTGCTTGAAGGAACAATATAACATTTTAGGAATTGTTTACATGAAGGGAGCATCGAAGCCATATTATCTTACGAACATGAATTGAATATATTTTCATTAATACAAATGCATGGTATAAATAGCTCATATGTTTACCTGGAACGAATGAAAAAATCGGCTTCAAATATTATCATCGGGGAAGAACAAGGGATTTTGGGGACATATTTTGTATACATTGGTTGTTGAATTGGCTAAAAATTCCCATACGATTTTGGTCAAAGACAACAATGAAAAATTATGTGCATTTTAATTCAAATTTGTGCAAGGAAAGTTATGACATATTGTTTCATGAAAAAAACTCAATTGCTAGACATTTTGAACCACTTGTGTGGAAGAAAAAACATTCAAAAAGAGTTTAACGTGAAGATATAATAAATATAAAAATGTACGAAAAAACAAAACATAGATGGATGTAGATATAAAAAAACATGGGTAGACATATGTTTAAGATATTTTATGGATTCAAGAGTATCTATGGTGAAAGTTGTTTTGAAAAAATATGCCAATTGATGGATAATGAATATGATGTTCCTTATTTACGATGCATAATTTCTCATAATTTTTGTAATGTAATCATGCATAATGATTCGTTTGCATTAAACTGCGTAGAAAAATACATGAAAGAAAATGCAATTATACAATTGCTTGTAATAGTAGATTGGCAAGGACAGATTATACAATTAACAATGCCATATGAAGAAGGGAAGATATACATTGGCCTTTTTCCTGATGACTAGACATGGTATATCTTGAACATAACTATATGCATATATTCCATTGAGACTCTAGCTATTTTGGCTAAATTTTGTGGGTTCAAGAAAGACACAACGATATTCCATGTTATGTAATTTGGTATGAGGATATGCCATTTACATTATGAGCCTCTCAAAGAGATAGTACTGTTAGGTTCCTATATCAATAGGTTTCATTTTTCATGATTGACAGTGGAAGGGCTAAATATGTTCATCATTGCAGGTTGCAAAGGTTCCATATTTTATACAGACTAGGAAAATTAAAAAATCAAAAGAGGGTATGCCTTAAAAGAATAATCAAAGGGCAAGAAAATCAATTGGTCACAAAAGAATAGTGAAAATGAACCCCAAATTAAGGACCAGGAAAGTGGCCAGTTAAAATGCCACTACTATCTTATTGGTAGCATCACAGTCTGCAAATACTGCTACTAATCATACTTGATGGATGGCCCTACAGTTTAATCTGGACCATGCCATGTTTAAATTTCTTGTTGTAGAATAGAGAATGATTCCTGTCCAAATAGCTCAAGCTTGGCAGATGACTAGCTAGGTAGAGAAATGAAGGAGCCCAACTGCTTAATCTGGGTCCTTGGAAGAAATAAGGGTAGATTTAGATAGGAGGGCAGTCAAAAGAAAAATAGGACAATCAGGGTTTGCTAATTCAAGTGCACCCAATTCAAGTGAAGAAAAAATGTTAGGATTTCTAGGCTGGGTAAGTAGTGTAAGGTTGCAGAAGTAAAGGTGCCATTACCATTTGGCTTATAATGAACAACTCATCTCATTCAGGATATTGGCACCATGGCAGAGGTTTGATGACATAAATGGAAGCATGTCTAATTTCCCCTTTTTCCCCAAACATCATTTATTAACATCCCCCAAGGACCTTGGGAACTGCCCAAAGGTCCTGTTTCACTTCATTCCATAACAAGTACCAAGTCAAACTATGAGTTTACTCAAGGAAAAGAAGCCACATTTCTTGTGTAAAAATCACTATTCTGAATTCCATTTCTCTAATACAACTAAGTTTAACTTCATGGACTTAGTTTTTTCCCCTGCATTTTCACCTCACAAAGCCATATTAACAACTGATTTATTATTTAACTCCTTAAGCATGGTTCCCCCTCCCTAGTCCTACAAAAAACTATATAAAAATCCCAAAAAATCTATTAAATACCCTATCCTTGGCAATATAGCTATAAAGTCATGTCCTGGGGAATACTTAGTCCATTCGGGACTAGTATTAACCCTCTACCACCCTACACTATGTGTTGTGGTTAATTCTTTGGATAAAAATCAATAACCATAGTGTCCCCTCTCATAAACCCCATCTACACCCCTCCCGCGCTAATATATTTGGTTGTAATGTTTGAAATAAACATTTACAAATGGGTGCGCGTTATAAACCCGCAAACCTAAAGTCTAAACCCCCCCCTCACCTTTATTTTGTTATTTAATTGGGCCGGTCCCGTGCCTTAACTTGCCACCATCGCATAACCCCCGCCAGCCATCCAATCGTCGGCCCCGCATATCTAAAGGTGGGCGGTCAATTTCACAGGAAAACAGGCAAAGGTTTAGCGTCTGGGGTATTGATAGTTTCACTGCCGTACCCCCGCCACGTGTCGCCTTCCCAGGGTGTTCGGAGCCCCCCCTTTTACCGCTTATGACCCAAGGGTGGTGCCGGGAATACCGGAAACCACCCTCCGCCCTATGACGTCACACCCACGTCACCTATGACGTCAGCACCCACGTCCCCCGCCGCTACTCCACGTCATCCACCCGCGTCCATGCCCTGCCATCGTGTCACTGCCACGTTGTCATCCTCGTCAGCTGCCACGTGATCCTGCCGTACCTGGGACCCACCGATGACATCATGCTGACATCATCGCCAAAAAGTGCCAAAAGCGCCAATTTCGCATAAAACCACGCGAAAGGGCCCTTTTATGTCATTTTCACGACTTATTCCCGGAGCGCTGTGCATGCTGTTTACGACGATTTGCCACCAAAACTCAGAATTTTACCATTCGAGCTACCACCACCGACAAATTCAAGGCAATTGCTTACCATTGCACCAGTTCAATGTCCTCGGAGCTGTAAAAACCAGGTACTTGCCCACAGTTCACCTATTCTCACCCCTATTTTTACCATTTTTCTCCAATTTACCTGCCAACAATTCTGCAAGCTGCCCACTAGGCCAATTATGCACTTAAATATTGCCGAAATTACCTTGTTAAGCTCCTGCTCCAACAAAACTCGGTAAACCCACGCCCTTCTGCAAAATTCACCGTTAAAGAGTGATTCTAAGACCCGAGCTGCCGACAGAATTCAATACAACTGTACATTGATCCCTCTCACTAGAATTTCCTTTGCAAAGCTCCAGCTACTTAGCTCAAAAAGAGTTTGTTTCTCTGCATATTGCCCCACAGTTTATCAATCCAGTAAATAAGTCTGTTGAAACTATGAAAGTTTGCATTTCCCATAAATACAAACAGGACTAGTCACTCCCAAGTATAAATTCAGTTTGCAGTCTTCACTAGTTTCACTAATCCTGAGCTCAAGTATTAATCCACAAAAGACTTCAATATGGCCACTCCATCAGCTCTAGATGTAGCTCCTATCAATACACCTAACAAGGAGCTTGAAGCAATGCCTTCAGTGGATAGTGATTTCCTCATTCAGGATTTTGTTGGAGAGAGGAACCACTTGCAGACCTTCTCCCAGTTGAGGAATAGCCACTTAAGCAATAGTGACATGTATGGCATCTGGGAGTCAAATCTGCCCATCTATTTCTTGCCCTCTGTGAATGTTTTCCCTGAAATAATCCACCTCTGTGCTGAGAATTATGACCAGAGCCTCAGAGCTGTCAAATCTTCATCTGGGAGTATACTTTTTCACATTACTCTTGATTCCATCAATCAGATGCTCAATTTCAAGTAGACCCAACTGCTCTTCCCTTTTCCCATAAAATACCTGCTGGATGAAGGCTCCAAGCTCTCTAGCACGGAGATTGCTACAATTGCCAAGACTTTCATGAGAGTAGACTGCCAACCTACTGGGCCACCTCCTTTCCTGTACATAAATTTCAATGAGGTAGGCAAGCTGCTTGTAGACATGATATCCTCTGTGCTGGGTTTCTCAACAAGTGAACATATTGATGAAACAGTGTTGGTCCTGTTGTCTGCATATACCCTTGGGAAGCCCCCTGCTATGAAATAGAACTATGCCAAGTTCATTGCCAACAAAATACATGACCAACTGCTAAACCTGGACAGGGAGGCAATATTTAAGTATTCATCATACATCTATCACCTGTTCATGTACTATCAGACAGATTGCTTCCAATGCCCTATCAAGAAGCTGGATTCACAGGGTGAGAGTAGGTCTGTTATCTTTTGGTCTTCAGTTTTTCATCATGTCCAGAACTCTCCATATTCTTACTGTGAGTTCATTGACCAATTTGTATATCCAGTCACATGCCTTTTGAAAAGAACTCCTCCTCCTAGGTTGTCATGTGACATGGAGAAAATATTGCAGCTATCCAAGAATTATAAAATAGGTGATTGGTATATATACCAAAATCACACAGTCATCAGGATCTATGGTTGTGAGCTCTATCCTTACAGGCTCCCAAGATATGTGCCTATGAGATTGTTTGCCTTGGAATACTATAGGCAACTCATCAATTTTGATCTTACACATTTTCATAGTGCCAAGAAGAAAGCCAACTTGAAATTCAAAGACCGTCTAGGCCCCTTCATCATGAACAAAAAATATGGTTGGCAAGAGGCTGATCAAATACTGGGGCAACAGCTTAAACTAAAAAGGAGTTTTTGGTGGGTCCCTTATGACCCTAATGGTTTTATCAGTGCTAGAAGAGTCAAATATAGGCTGTTAGCCTATAATAATTGTCCATATCCACAAATTGAACATTTTGCCAACCAAGATGAATGGGTGCCAGGGACATTAGTTGAGGAATTTACTCAAGAAAAGATAATGGAGCAAAGTATAAAAGATTTAGAAAAAACTCTTGACTTGGATTCTTTTCACCAGGTAACATTCAAGCTACCAATCCAAGTCGGAGAAGGCACATCCATTGCTACAGCTGCACAGACTGTCCAGCAGGCATCTGCAACAACAAGAGTTACAACAAAGGGAAAGGAAGTGATGGATGCACAGCAGGAGACAGAGATAGAGCAATAGCCTAGCACTTCCAAAAATCAAATTCAAGGGCAAGCCCTTCCACAGCAAACTGAAACATCCCAAATTCCAGTCTTGCAAACTCCTCTCAATGAAGAGAGAGGTAGAAAACAGGATAGAGAGGAGCCCACACCTCCAAGTGGGTCAACACAACAACCAGAGGCCAAGAGGCCAAGAATTGACCCTCAGACTGAAGAACACATCAGTGAAGAAAGGGTAGAGAGCCAAAGTAGAGAAAGAGAATCCAGCCAACAAACTGCTACCAACTCATTCCAGCAGGAACAAGGTATGCAGCAAAGTACAGAAGTGTCCTCTTCCAGGCAGCAGGGAAAGCAACCAGCTGGTATCAAAGGAACTTTTATGGAAATCAAGGCACAAAATGAACTTTTAAGAGTACAACTTTACGATCAATTCTTGAAGACAACACCCTCCAGGTAACAAAGATTGATGGAAACATATGATATCAAAGAAGACAAGATGATTTTGACTCATTTTAAGCCTAAGGTTCCAAAGCCCAAATCATCTACAGACTACACGAAGACAAATCTAGATGTCCTCTCCAAGGACATACATCCCATGGATCAAATTGAACTGCACAAGAAAACAGGGGAAATGGTGTATGCCACACTTGCAGACAGGGCCATGCTGGCCCATCAGTTAAAAGAATCACTGAAAATAAAAATACACAACTAGATTTGGAAAGGATGTCTTCCACTGCTAAGGACAACCGGATTAAAACTTTGGAAGACATAATCATTGATCTAGGACATGATCCTAAGGATCCAAAGGGTATTAATGCCCTTATGAAGAAAAAGGAGGATGACATTTCTGCACTCAAAAAGTAGGCAAAGCTGCCTGCAACCATTCACCCTCAAACAACAGAACTTGCATAGGAAAAACAGGTTGATGAGACCATGGATTTGCTTCTTAAGATGAATCAAAGAATACTATAGATGGAAGCAGAATTGGAAAAGGCATTGCAAGACAAACAAGGGGAGTCAACCTCCCAACCCCCTCAAACATCTACAACTCTTGGCCCTGCTCCTCCTACACAAGCAGCAACAGCCCCTCCTGCTATTCCAGCACCTACAACAGCAACATGAACTACGGAAGCAACAACAACAACAACAACAACAGCGCCAGAATCTAATATTAGTATGGATGACCTGATGAAGGTTGTAAAGGAACTTGAAATTCAAGTGACAGAAATAAATGAGGCCAAAGAAATATTGGCCAAATTAGAGGCCAGTTATGACAAGTCTAAAATGACAGTGGCCGAGAAGCAAAGGGAAATAAAAGCCCTAGAGACCAGAGTAAAAGCCTTAGAAAAAGAACTACTTCTAGAAAAAACATTGGCTGAGATTAAAAAGATTTTGTGGGCCAAAATTGGCCAATCAATCAATGACCAATGGCGATCAATACAGGCCATTCATGAGCAAATTGAATTAATAGGCATAGCTCAAATTGAAATTCAGAAGGCCAGAGCAGCATTGGGGATCATGCCTGAGCAGGCTAACAGGATGATCCATTTCCTGAATACTCACACCAAGGAAGAATTGGCAGCACTAGATATTAATAGTCGAACAGACACTATCCTAATAGCAAAGAAAGTGCTGACCTTGAGAAATTTCACACAGACTCTGGAAAGGAAATGTCAGGATATGCAGGTAGAAATAAATGATTTCAGGACAAGTATAACAACATTGCAAGATAGAGGATTGCCCAGCCTAGTGACTGGTAATGGAAAACTGTTGTCCTATGAGCAATACACCACCAGGATCAATAATTATGTTGAAAATTAGATCACAACATCCACCAGCTCCACAGAAGTGGCAGGACCTTCCTCTGGGCAATCTTTGTATGATAAATTGGAGAATTTATTTTTTATTGAGCATGAGATTAACCACCTGTTTGAAGTGCCTCCAAATTTCTATAGATATACTAAAGCAGATGAAACACTTGTAAAGATAAGAAGACATCAGTTACCTCCAGCTGATTGGTGGCAAGCAATGCTGGAAGTATTGCCCAGGTGATTTAGGTGTATTCTCCCTTTTTGTCATCTTCAGATCTCAGTCACAGTACAGGTCAGCAAAGAATCAAATACACAGGAACTACAGAAAGTATCAAACACAGTGACTCAACAATTCACTAAGACAACGTGCTCAGAAAACACAGATGAAAGGCGCAGCTACAACCAACTTTCTTAATCCAAAAAGGTCAAAATTTGTCTGACAGAAAGACAGCTGCCATACCAATATTAACTGCTGCAGTTATTTCTTTCATTTATTTCTGTAAAAGAGTTGGTGATGTAATTTATTACAAAATGACTCATCATCTAGATATTTTATCTCCTATTTTGTATATATACCCTCCCATAGAGCGTATTGGGGGTCGGTTGTTGTGAATCTCTTTGAAGAGCTGTATTGTATATCTCAGACATTTTGCTAATATAAATTGTTGGTGAAGTTCCTAGTTCCTATATTGTTTGAAGGTGGAAATGAAGGACTCTGTTATGCTGCAGGATTCCTATGTCATTTAATGGAACCATAAGTTACTCTGAACTGTGTTTGTTCTCCTATTTATGCAAAAATATTCACATATGTTTTCATGTTCTTAGAAACAGGGAAAAAGAATAGCTTAGGATTTGTTTAGATACACCCTATGCTCAATCTCTGTTTCTAAATATGTTTTCTTCAGAATTAGCCATGGATGTGAATTCTTAATTGCTCATATTTAAACTGATTCTCTCACTGTGAATACTGTTTAGGAATTCTTAACTACTCTTGAACAATATTCTCACTTTCTCCCCTCATTAGCATAGTGAAAGATTCTTAAATGCCTTTCACTCACTAATTTCATAACTTCATCACCCAAACTTGAATAATTGTTCCACAGATGCCTATCTGGCTTTGCAGCAATACTCTTCCCTCAAAGAAATACTTCAGCAGTATACAGTCATGAACTCCATTGCCCAATGGCTCAAGCTGTTCTGTAATCTATATACCAGCTCTGTTTGAATTCACCAACCAACCAAACTTAAAACAAAATCAGTGCACCATAACTAGCCTAAAATCACCCACAATAACGCTAAATTATAAAGAGAGAGCCCTCTCTGGTTGCAGGTAGGCTAGAACCTGTAACTAAAAGACTGGTTAGTGGTTACCTCAGTCGTATTCCCTTTGAGAAGTAGGGAAAAACCTAAGTGATCCATCAATGGCGACTCCACTGGGTAATCTTCAGTTTCAAATTGCCACTTAAAGGAAACAAGCTTCCTGTTTTTCAAACGAATCTCCTGGGAAGTACCTCTAAAAGCTGTGACTATAAGCTTCTCATAAAACACTAAGAAAGCAAACTCAGAAGCTGGCTCCAAAGAATAAAACTCGTTACAATAGGTCAAATCCTGACCCAGATCCTCCAGTTATTTTTGAAAACCCCAATTTAATCCCTAAGATCCTGAAGAAGCAAGAGCAACAAGAAAAATTCTCTGATTCAAGTGCTGAAGTAGTTCAGCAGAGCTATATTCCCACCCCTGCTGAAGTATCAGTTCATCCTCATTTTACTTCTACTTCCCCTAGTTCTTCATCCACTTCCCAAAGTAGTTTGCCCACTCCTCCATACACCACACATCCTACTCCCGTTATCCTTGTTCTTCCAACTGTTCCAACTCTTCTTGCTGTCCCATTTATCTTTGCAAATATGGCTAACAAGTATGCCCCTTTAAACTTGCCTGCAAATCCTGGGGCTATGCCCCAAGATTATCAAAGCAAGATCACTTACTTTGATGGTACCGGTTCTTATACAGCCCAACAAAACACCAAGAAAATGCAGGACTATTTTGAGAACTATGAAATTGATGATGAAGATGTAAGGATGAAAATTTTTGTACAAAGTTTAACCAGGGACGTAAGGACCTGGTTTAGGTCATTAGCTCCACATTCTATTCTCAATCTTGATGCCTTATACCTAAGCTTCTTAAACAGATGGGAAAAGAAGAAAGACCCTTTACACATCCTAACTGAGTATGATAATTTAAAAAGGGGTCCACAAGAAACAGTTCAAGATTATTGTGTTAGGTTCAACAATGTATACAACGCCATTCCTCAGAACCTGAGACCTCCACCTGACTTGGCCTTGATCAAATTCCCGGATGGTTTTGATTCAGATATGGCATATCAGTTAAGAGAAAGAGCACCCCCAAGTCTGGCAAACATGCAGAATATAGCTGTCAGTGTGGAGGCAAACTTGATTGCTAAGAGAACCAGAGCTAAAAATGAGAGAAGAACAACATTTAAAGAGGAACCCTCAGATTTTGAGCAAAAGCTAGATTCAATCATGAAAGGTATGGAGAGGTTGGGAGATAGATTTGAGACCATTGAGAGAAAGTCCTCTTGGGAAGGGAAAACAAGCAACACTACTAGGAATCCTAATTTTAGAAAAAATCAAAACCCAAATGCTGGGAGGACTGGTCCTGATCAGAATATCAGACCTCCATTTCAAGAGAACTATGCAGAGGCCTCAACCTCTAATGAACAAATAGAAGATCCCCACATCAATCTAATGGGTTTGGACAGTGAACAACAAGTATTCTTAACACAAGATGATCAACAAGCCCAAAAATGCAAACAATTTCAAACAAAATATGGTGAGTCATTTGATTTCAGAGAAGGGTATGATACAGCAGTCTATGAGGTACATAAACAATATAAATTGAGGAGCAGAACCATAGATGTGCCTGAGCTTACCAAATCAACACATACCAAACTGCCCAAGAAACCCAGTGATAAAGCCGTCTTAACAGAGTCCTCGAATAAAAAACTCCAAAAGGAAATCACAGTGGAAGATGTATCTGATATACAGCCTTTAGTAAATCCCTCATCTACACCATCTCTTCCAACAGAACTCTTGAGAAAACCTCTAGAAAACAATCACAGTTCAGACATACCTCAAAACAGTGAACCTGGCCATGAGAAGGTCACCCAAAACCCAGCAGAAAAAGAAAAATTTGTTGCTCAAAATATAAAGGTTCAGATGGAAAAGCCTTTCAATTTAGAAACAGAAATTGGTAAGTTGAAAATAGCCATTCCTCTTTCTGAACTGGCCAAACATGAGGTCTTTAGACAACAAATCAATAGGTCATTGTAAGTACCAGAGAATAGGGATGCAGTTAATATTTTTGATGATCAGCCAGAACTGATTTTTGGCTCAGAAGTCAATGGAAAATCAGTGGATGGAGGTATCCCTCCATTTTATGTGAGCCTAAACATTCATGACAAAGTGCTACACAATGCCATGTTTGACTCAGGTGCCTCTCAGTGCCTCTCATAACCTAATGCCCAAGTCAGTAATGGAAAAACTTGACCTAGACATCACAAGGCCTTATAAATATTTGTTTTCATTTGATTCCATCCAGGTAAGATGTCTAGGCGTTATCAAGGACCTTTGTGTATCCTTAGTCCAATATCCAGCTAAAACAATTTTGATGGATGTGGTAGTAGCTGACATTCCACCCAAATATGGTATGCTTTTATCCAGATCATGGGGTGCCAAACTCCAGGGATCTCTACAACTAGACATGTCATATGCCACAATTTCAGTCTTTGGCCAGCCAAAGATATTATACTGAGAAACAATGATGAAATATGTGGTCAGCAGTCAGGAGAAGCCCCAAAACTTCCCAATCTACTCCATTCATTCAGACATGGACTCATTTATATTGTACAATGCTGATATGTGTCCCAAAACTGAGGTCAACCTCCTAAAAACAACAGAAACCATGCACATAAATGAACAGTCCAGTGCCCAAGATCAAAAGATCATTGATGTGATTAACACAACAAACTCAACTAATATATCACATGAATCACCAAAGCTAGACCTGCCCACTAAACAAATCTATAAATCCATTGAAAGAAAAATTAATTAGTAAATCTTGTGGTATTTATAATTTGATGCGTCAGTGAACAAATTAGGAGCAGGGGTAGGAGTTTGGATACACAATACACAAAATGACCATGCTCTAGGTCATGCATATAGGCTTAACTTCAAATGTACAAACAACATGGCTGAATATGAAGCCCTTTTGCTAGGTCTCAAACTGATTAGGAGTCTTGGAGTGACCAAAGTTTCCATTTTGGGTGATTCAGATTTAATTATACAACAGATAAAGGGAAATTTTGTCACAAATGATTGCAGGCTAAGGTCTTACATCATAGCAGTAACAAACTTACTCAACAGCTTCTTGGACTTTCAGCTCACTAAAATACCTAGAAGCCATAATTCACATGCTCATAGTTTGGCAACTTTTGCAAGCACCTGTAAACTTCCTTTTGGGCCTAACCATCAGTTTACTACTGAGATTAAACATAGGCCTGCTGTCCCAGATAATGTAGACAATTGGCAAGTATTTGAGAATGATACACAGATAAATAAATTTTTGACCATGAAAGAAGAATTCTCAAACTTAAACATAGACACAAGCATTAGGGATGATCAACACCAAACTGATGAAATTAAGACAAATATATCAGCTGAAACAGCAAATGTGATGTTACATCCTACAACCTTTGACTCTGCGAATTTACAGAAGCTAAAACAAGCATATTTTGATGAAATCATTGAAGAAGAATCTGAAGTAATTCAACTAAAGGATAATTTCTTGCCCACTGGCCTAACTCCTTTAGAAGACATTTTTGACTCAAATGACATCCCTAAGAAACAAAAGATGCAACCCATAAATGCAGAAATTGAGGAGTGTAATATTGGGACCACTGAAAATCCCAAAATGATAAAGCTTTCTAGGACCTTACCTCCTGATAAGAAATCAGAATATATTGAACTGTTTAAAGAATTTCAAGATGTGTTTGCCTGGAGTTATGAAGACCTCAAATCCTATGATACTTCAGTCATCCAACACACAATACCCTTGAAACAAAACAAGAAACCCTTTAAACAGAAGTTGAGGAGAGTGAATCTAGTCCTTCTTCCCCTAATTGAAAAGGAAGTAAAATGAATGTACGAAGATTGAATCATTGCACCTATAAGATTTTCTAAATGGATTTCAAACCTTGTACCCACAAGAAAGAAAACCGGGGAGATAAGACTTTGTGTTGATCTAAGAAATTTGAACAAAGTCTCTCTCAAAGACCACTACCCCTTACCAAAAATGGACCACATCTTGCAGAGGGTAGTAGGAGCTTCAAGAATTTCATTATTGGATGGTTTCTCAGGATTCAATTAGATTCTAGTTCACCGAGATGATCAAGATAAAACAGCTTTTACTACACCTTGGGGAACCTTTAAATATGTCAAAATGCCTTTTGGACTCAAGAATGTTGGAGCCACATTTCAGAGGGCAATGGACATAGCCTTCGCTAAAGAAATTCATGATTTCTTAGTCATATATCTTGATGACCTCACAACTTTATCAAAATTAGACCAAGAACATTTAAGACATATCAGACAAGTGTTCTTAATTTGCAGAAAATATGGCATATCTTTGAATCCAAAGAAATCACTATTTGGCCTTGAAGAAGGCAAACTCCTAGGTCATATAATTTCAAAAGATGGTATTAGAATTGACCCTGGTAGGATTCAAGCTATCCTTCAAGTCCCTCATCTAAGAAACATCAAAGAAATACAAGCTTTTCTAGGAAAGATCAATTTCCTAAGAAGATTTATTCCTAACTTGGCCGAACTAATAAGATTGTTGAATAACATGCTCAAGAAAGATGCCAAAGTCAAATGGACAGTAGAGGCCAAACAGGCCTTTGAGGAAATCAAGATAGCTTTAACAAGAACACTTGTTCTTACAAGTCCTAAATTTGATAGAGACTTTATAATTTTTTTCCTTTGCATCTGAACATACAATTGTTGTTGTCTTATTACAAAAGGATGACTCAGGATGTGAGAAACCTATTGCCTTTTTTAGCAGAGCCCTTAGAGATGCCCCACTCAAATATCAGATCATGGAAAAGCAAGCATATGCCCTTGTCAAGGCCATAAAGTATTTTAGAGTTTATATCTTATACTCTCACATAATTGCATATGTTCCCAATGCAGTGGTCAAAGAAATTTTAACTCAAGAGGGAATTGAAGGTAAAAGGGGCAAATGGATAGCCAACATTTTGGAATATGACATAGAGATTAAGCCAACAAAACTTATAAAAGGACAAGGGCTGGCTAAGCTAATGACTGAAACCAATTTCCAAGCCCTTGACATCAATGAACTGGATAACGAACAGGAGATGGCGACTCCATAGATCAATCAAGCCTTCTTACAATCACCTTGGTATGCTGACATATGTTTTGTATTGTTAAACCTGCAAGCTCCTCCAGGGTTATCCAGAACCAAAAAGAGATTTCTGAAAATGAAAGCTTCAAAGTTTTGTATCATAGATAATGTATTATTTTGGAGAAATCATGAAGGTATTTTGCTTAATTGCCTAACTTTAGATGAAACTGATAGAGTCCTTAGAGAATTTCATGCAGGAGACTGTGAAGGGAACTTATATTGGAAATCAACTGCTGATAAAATCCTGAGGGCTGGATTTTATTGGCCCTCCCTGTTTGTTGATTCAAATAAGTTTGTGATGTCATGTCATAAATGTCAGATCTTTGAAGGAAAGAAAAAGTTGCTGCCTTTACCCCTCAAACCTATTTCAACTGAAAAACCATTTCAACAATGGGGTTTAGAATTCATTGGGGAAATTCACCCTTCATCCTCTGGCCAACATAGATGGATTTTAACAGCTAAAAATTACTTTACCAAATGGATAGAGGCCATACCTTGTAGACAAGCCAATGAATCAATCATCATGCAATTCCTAGAAACCAACATCTTGTCTAGATTTGGCTGCCCAGAAAAGATCATAACAAACAATGCAGCTACCTTTAAATCCAACAGAATGATCAACTTCTGTCATAAATATCATATTACCCTAGGTCATTCCACAACCTATTATCCTCAAGGCAATGGCCTAGCTAAGTCCTCCAATAAAAGCCTCATAAACATCATCAAAAATACCTTGGAGGAGAACAAAAAGAATTGGCATAAGAAGCTGGTAAATGCACTATGGGCAGATAGATTGACCACTAAAAGATCTATTGGTACAAGTCCATATGAATTGGTATATGGTTTGGAAGCTGTCTTCCCTTCATCTCTTGGGATCCCTGTGATCAAATTACTGCAGGAAATACAAGCAGAACCTAATGATATCCAGAGGAGGATCAATCAAACAATTCACTTGCAAAAAACAAGGGAAGAAGTGTATCATAGAACCCAAGTTCTACAAGAGAAGCTGAAAAAGATGTTTGAAAAAAGGACAAAAGCTGAAGACTTTCATAGGAAACAAAGTACTGAAATGGGATTGTAGGAGGGAAGACAAAGGGAAACATGGCAAATTTGATTTTCTTTGGAGAGGACCATTTGTAATTCAAGTTGTGCAGGGTAATAACACCTTTTTTCTAAAGAGTCTGGATGGTTCAAATAATGAGGAAGGCCCAGTGAATGGGAGAATGCTCAAGCACTACTATGATCCATGAACACAACACAATTACATATTGTACATAAATATGTGTATTTTCAGCAATTTTCTTTTACAGCAGATAGATAGAGAACCAATTACAACAAATTTTGAAGAAAGATCAGTGAACTGTATCAAGTGTGGTGTATATGCTGAACGTTCCACAAGAAAATCTGAGGAAGGTCTACAGGATAGAGAACCAATAATAAACAGTGATACAAGCCAGCAAGACATAAAGTGATAATTCTTGCACAAGTTAGGTCAAAAAGATACTGCATACAAGCTCATAAGATTTAGATCAAATCTGTCCATGATAAGGAGGATTCACTGCAGCAAGAATTGAAAAATAAGGCCATCTGACTTGTTGTTCTTGGCTTTCCACCAGGAAAAGCCATCCCCAAGTGGAGCCACTGTTAGGTTCCTATATCAATAGGTTTCATTTTTCATGATTGACAGTGGAAGGGCTAAATATGTTCATCATTGCAGGTTGCAAAGGTTCCATATTTTATACAGACTAGGAAAATTAAAAAATCAAAAGAGGGTATGCCTTAAAAGAATAATCAAAGGGCAAGAAAATCAATTGGTCACAAAAGAATAGTGAAAATGAACCCCAAATTAAGGACCAGGAAAGTGGCCAGTTAAATTGCCACTACTATCTTATTGGCAGCATCACAGTCTGCAAATACTACTGCTAATCATACTTGATGGATGGCCCTACAGTTTAATCTGGACCATGCCATGTTTAAATTGCTTGTTGCAGAATAGAGAATGATTCTTGTCCAAATAGCTCAAGCTTGGCAGATGACTAGCTAGGTAGAGAAATGAAGGAGCCCAAATACTTAATCTGGGTCCTTGGAAGAAATAAGGGTAGATATAGATAGGAGGGCAGTCAAAAGAAAAAGAGGACAATCAGGGTTTGCTAATTCAAGTGCAGCCAATTCAAGTGAAGAAAAAATGTTAGGATTGCTAGGCTGGGTAAGTAGTGTAAGGTTGCAGAAGTAAAGGTGCCATTACCATTTGGCTTATAATGAACAACTCATCTCATTCAGGATATTGGCACCATGGCGGAGGTTTGATGACATAAATGGAAGCATGTTTAATTTCCCCTTTTTCCCCAAACATCATTTATTAACATCCCCCAAGGACCTTGGGATCTGCCCAAAGGTCCTATTTCACTTCATTCCATAACAAGTACCAAGTCAAAATATGAGTTTATTCAAGGAAAAGAAGCCACATTTCTTGTGTAAAAATCACTATTCTGAATTCCATTTCTCTAATACAACTAAGTTTCACTTCATGGACTTAGTCTTTCCCCCTGCATTTTCACCTCACAAAGCCATATTAACAACTAATTTATTATTTAACTCCTTAAGCATGGTTTCCCCTCCCTAGTTCTACAAAAAACTATATAAAAATCCCAAAAAATCTATTAAATACCCTATCCCTGGAAATATAGCTATAAAGTCATGTCTTGGGGAATACTTAGTCCATCCAGGACTAGTATTAACCCTCTACCGCCCTACACTATGTGTTGTGGTTAATTCTTTGGATAAAAATCAATAACCATAGTGTCCCCGCTCATAAACCCCATCTATACCCCTCCCGCGCTAATATATTTGGTTGTATTTTTTGAAATAAACATTTACAAATGGGCGCGCGTTATAAACCCGCAAACCTAAAGTCTAACCTCCCCCCCTCACCTTTATTTTGTTATTTAATTGGGCGAGTCCCGTGCCTTAACTTGTCGCAATCGCATAACCCCTGCCAGCCATCCAATCGTCGGCCCCGCAGATCTAAAGGTGGGTGGTCAATTTCACAGGAAAACGGGTGGAGGTTTAGCGCCCGAGGTATTGGCGGTTTCACCGCTGTACCCCCGCCATGCGTCGCCTTCTTGGGGTGTTCGGAGCCCCCCCCCCCCCCCCCCTTTTAACCGCTTATGACCCAAGGGTGGTGCAGGGAATACCGGAAACCACCCTCTGCCCAATGACGTCACACCCACGTCACCTATGACGTCAGTGCCCGCGTCCCTCGCCGCTACTCTACGTCATCCACCCGCGTCCACGCCCTGCCACCGTGTCACCGCCATGTTGTCATCCTCGTCAGCTACCACGTCATCTTGCCGTACCTGGGACCCACCGATGACGTCATCGCCAAAAAGCGCCAAAAGTACCAATTTCACATAAAAACACGTGAAAGGGCCATTTTATGTCATTTTCACGACTTATTCCCGGAGCGCTGTGCATGCTGTTTATGATGATTTGCCGCCAAAACTCGGAATTTGACCATTCGAGCTACCACCACCTGCAAATTCAAGGCAATTGCTTACCATTGCACCAGTTCAATGTCCTCGGAGCTGCAAAAACTAGGTACTTGCCCACAGTTCACCTATTTTCACCCCTGTTTTTGCCATTTTTCTCTAATTTACTTGCAAAAAATTCTGCAAGCTGCCCACTAGGCCAATTATGCACCTAAGTATTGCCTAAATTCCCTGGTTAAGCTCCTGCTCCAACAAAACTTGGTAAACCCGCGCCCTTCTACAAAATTCACCGTTAAAGAGTGTTTTTAAGACCCGAGTTGCCGACAGAATTCAATACAACTGTACATTGATCCCTCTCACTAGAATTTCCTCTGCAAAGCTCCAGCTACTTAGCTAAAAAATAGTCTGTTTCTCTGCATATTGTCCCACAATTTATCAATCCAGTAAATAAGTCTGTTGAAACTCTGAAAGTTTGCCTTTCCCATAAATATAAACAGGACTAGTCACTCCCAAGTATAAATTCAGTTTGCAGTCTTCACTAGTTTCACTAATCCTGACCTCAAGTATTAATCCAGAAAAGACTTCAATATGGCCACTCCATCAGCTCTAGATGTAGCTCCTATCAATACACCTAACAAGGAGCTTGAAGCAATGCCTTTAGTGGACAGTGATTTCCTCATTCAGGATTTTGTTGGAGAGAGGAACCACTTGCAGACCTTCTGCTAGCTGAGGAATAGCCACTTAAGAAACAATGACATGTATGGCATCTGGGAGTCAGATCGGCCCATCTATTTCTTGCCCTCTGTGAATGTTTTCCCTGAAATAATCCACCTCTGTGCTGAGAATTATGACCAGAGCCTCAGAGTGTCAAATCTCCATCTGGGAGTATACATTTTCACATTACTCCTGATTCCATCAATCAGATGCTCAATTTCAAGCAGACCCAACTGCTCTTCCCTTTTTCCATAAAATACCTGCTGGATGAAGGCTCCAAGCTCTCCAGCACTGAGATTGCTACAATTGCCAAGACTTTCATGAGAGCAGACCGCCAACCTACTGGGCCACCTCCTTTCCTGTATGTAAATTTCAATGAGGTAGGCAAGCTGCTTGTAGACATGATATCCTCTGTGCTGGGTTTCTCAACAAGTGAACATATTGATGAAACAATGTTGGTCTTGTTGTCTGCATATAGCCTTGGGAAGCCCCCTGCTATGAAATACAACTATGCCAAGTTCATTTCCAACGAAATACATGACCAACTGCTAAAGCTGGACAGGGAGGCAATATTTAAGTATTCATCATACATCTATCACCTGTTCATGTACTATCAGACAGATTGCTTCCAATGCCCTATCAAGAAGCTGGATTCATAGGGTGAGAGGAGGTCTGTTATCTTTTGGTCTTCAGTTTTTCATCATGTTCAGAACTCTCCATATTCTTACTATGAGTTCATTGACCAATTTGTATATCCAGTCACACGCCTTTTTAAAAGAACTCATCCTCCTAGGTTGTCATGTGACATGCAGGAAATATTGCAGCTATCCAAGAATTATAAAATAGGTGATTGGTATATATACCAAAATCACATAGTCATCAAGATCTATGGTTGTGAGCTCTGTCCTTACAGGCTCCTAAGATATGTGCCTATGAGATTGTTTTCCTTGGAATACTATAGGCAACTCATCAATTCTGATCTTACACATTTTCATAGTGCCAAGAAGAAAGCCAACCTGAAATTCAAAGACCGTCTAGGCCCCTTCATCATGAACAAGAAATATGGTTGGCAAGAGGCTGATCAAATACTAGGGCAATAGCTTAAACTAAAAAGGAGTTTTTGGTGGGTCCCTAATGACCCTAATGGCTTTATCAGTGCTAGAAGAGTCAAATATAGGCCGTTAGCCTATAAGCATTGTCCATATCCACAAGTTGAACATTTTGCCAACCAAGATGAATGGGTGCCAGCGACATTAGTTGAGGAATTTACTCAAGAAGAGATAATGGAGCAAACTGTAAAAGATTTAGAAAAAATTCTTGACTTGGATTCTTTTCACCAGGTAACATTCAAGCTACCAATCCAAGTAGGAGAAGGCACATCCACTGCTACAACTGCACAGACCGTCCAGCAGGCATCTACAACAACAACAGTTACAAAAAAGGGAAAGGAAGTGTTGGATGCACAACAGGAGACAGAGACAGAGCAACAGCCAACGCTTCCAAAGATCAAAGTCAAGGGAAAGCCCTTCCACAACAAACTGAAACATCCCAAATTCCAGTCTTGCAAACTCCTCTCAATGAAGAGAGAGGTAGAAAACAGGATAGAGAGGAGCCCACACCTCCAAGTGGGTCAACATAGCAACCAGAGGCCAAGAGGCCAAGAATTGACCCTCAGACTAAAGAACACATCAGTGAAGAAAGGGTAGAGAGCCGAAGCAGAGAAAGAGAATCCAACCAGGAAACTGCTACCAGCTCATTCCAGCAGGAACAAGGTATGCAGCAAAGTACAAAAGTGTCCTCTTCCAGGTAGCAGGGAAAGCAACCAGCTGGTATCAAAGGAACGTTTATGGAAATCAAGGCACAAAATGAACTTTTAAGAGTACAACTTTACGATCAATTCTTGAAGACAACACCCTCCAAGCAACAAAGATTGATGGCAGCATATGATATCAAAGAAGACAAGATGATTTTGACTCATTTTAAGCCTAAGGTTCCAAAGCCCAAATCATCTACAGACTACACAAAGACAAATCTAGAGGTCCTCTCCAAGGACACACATCCCATGGATAAAATTGAACTGCACAAGCAAACAGGGGAAATGGTGTATGCCACACTTGCAGACAGGGCCATGTTGGCCCATGAGTTAAAAGAATCACTGAAAAATACAAATACACAACTAGATTTGGAAAGGATGTCTTCCACTGCTAAGGACAACTGGATTAAAACTTTGGAAGACATAATCATTGATCTAGGACATGATCCTAAGGGTCCAAAGGGTATTAAGGCCCTTATGAAGAAAAAGGAGGATGACATTGCTGCACTCAGAAAGAAGGCAAAGCTGCCTGCAACCATTCTCCCTCAAACAGCAGAACTTGCATAGGAAAAACAGGTTGATGAGACCATGGATTTTCTTCTTAAGATGAATCAGAATACTACAGATGGAAGCATAATTGGAAAAGGCATTGCAAGACAAGCAAGGGGAGTCAACCTCCCAACCCCCTCAAACATCTACAACTCTTGGCCCTGCTCCTCCTACACAAGCAGCAGCAGCCCCTCCTGCTATTCCAACACCTACAACATCAACATGAACTACGGAAGCAACAACAACAACGCCAGAATCTAATATGAGTATGGATGACCTGATGAAGGTTGTCAAGGAACTTGAAATTCAAGTGACAAAAATAAATGAGGCCAAAGAAAGAATGGCCAAATTAGAGGCCAGTTATGACAAGTCTAAAATGACAGTGGCCAAGAAGCAAAGGGAAATAAAAGCCCTAGAGACCAGAGTAAAAGCCTTAGAAAAAGAACTGCTTCTAGACAAAACTCTGGCTGAGATTAAAAAGATTTTGTGGGCCAAAATTGGCCAATCAATCAATGACCAATGGCGATCAATACAGGCCATTCATGAGAAAATTGAATTAATAGGCATATCTCAAATTGAAATTCAGAAGGCCAGAGCAGCATTGGGGATCATGCCTAAGCATGCTAACAAGATGATCCATTTCCTGAATACTCACACCAAGGAAGAATTGGCAACACTAGATATTAACAGTCGAACAGACACTATCCTAACAACAAAGAAAGTGCTAACCTTGAGAAATTTCACACAGACTCTGGAAAGGAAATGTCAAGATATGCAGGTAGAAATAAATGATTTCAGGACAAGAATAACAACATTGCAAGATAGAGGATTGCCCAACCTAGTGACTGGTAATGGAAAACTGTTGTCCTATGAGCAATACACCACCAGGATCAATAATTATGTCGAAAATCAGATCACAGCATCCACCAGCTCCACAGAAGTGGCAGGACCTCCCTCTGGGCAATCTTTGTATGATAAATTGGAGAATTTATTTTTTATTGAGCATGAGATTAACCACTTGTTTGAAGTGCCTCCAAATTTCTATATATATACTAAAGTAGATGAAACACTTGTAAAGATAAGAAGACATCAATTAGCTCCAGCTGATTGGTGGCAAGCAATGCTGGAAGTATTGCCCAGGTGATTTAGGTGTATTCTCCCTTTTTGTCATCTTCAGATCTCAGTCACAGTACAGGTCAACAAAGAATAAAATACACAGGAACTACAGAAGGCATCAATCACAGTGACTCAACAATGCACTAAGACAACGTGCTCAACAAACGCAGATTAAAGACGTATCTACAGCCAACTTTCTTAATCCAAAAAAGTCAAAATTTGGTATACAGAAAGACAACTGCCATACCAATATTAACTGTTGCAGTTATTTCTTTCATTTATTTCTGTAAAAGAGTTTGTGATGTAATTTATTACAAAAATGACTCATCATCTAGATATTTTATCTCCTATTTTGTATATATACCCTCCCATAGAGCGTATTGGGGGTCGGTTGTTGTGAATCTCTCTGAAGAGCTATATTGTATATCTCATAAATTTTGCTAATATAAATTGCCAATGAAGTTCCTGGTTACTATACTGTCTGAAGGTGGAAATGAAGGACTGTGTTATGCTGCAGGATTCCTGTGTCATTTAATGGAACAATAAGTTACTCTGAACTGTGTTTGTTCTTGTATGTATGCAAAAATATTCATATATGTTTTCATGTTCTTAGCAACAGGGAAAAATAATAGCTTAGGATTTGTTTAGATACACCCTCTGCTCAATCTTTGTTTCTAAATATGTTTTCTTCAGAATTAGCCATGGATGTGAATTCTTAATTGCTCATATTTAAACTGATTCTCTCACTGTGAATACTGTTTAGGAATTCTTAACTGCTCTTGAACAATATTCTCACTTCCTCCCCTCATTAGCATAGTGAAAGATTCTTAAATGCCTTTCACTCACTAATTTCATAACTTCATCACCCAAACTTGAATAATTGTTCCACATATGCCTATCTGGCTTTGCAACAATACTCTTCCCTCAAAGAAATACTTCAGAAGTATACAATCATGAACTCCATTGCCCAATGGCTCAAGATGTTCTGTAATCTATATACCAGCTCTGTTTGAATTCACCAACCAACCAAACTTAAAACAAAATCAGTGCACCATAACTAGCCTAAAATCACCCACAATAACGCTAAATTATAAAGAGAGAGCCCTCTCTGGTTGCAGGTAGGCTAGAACCTGTAACTAAAAGACTGGTTAGTGGTTACCTCGGCCGTATTCCCTTTGAGAAGTAGGGAACAACCTGAGTGTTAACAAGTACAACAAAAAAACCATTCACATCCTATTGACGTAGTTAATGAAGAGAAATGTATAGAAGAATCTAATAAAAAACATAGCGGTGTTAATACAAATGGCTTTGAAAACATCAACGTGAATGACAATGGCATAGAAATTGAGACAACTTTTATCAAGTCAAACAAGGGATCATGACTATCTTTACATCGACCAAAAATACATATAAGAAACAAGGATATTTTCAAGTCAATTATTCTTAGAAAACTATGCAAGCCATTAAATTATAGCTCTAAGAACATGGGCTTTGATGAAGATACTATGGAACTTAATACAAGTCCTGTGAATGTAAGCAAGAGACCACGTTCTTTGTTGCATGAACTCAAAAAATACATAAGAAACAATAATTTTATGGAAACAGTGAAATTCAATACAAAATAACATATTTGCTAATAAACATAAAGAATCATTACAAAGGTTCCATTATACATATGAAACGGTGGTTTAACAACAATATTTTATAAAATACAAGATTTTATTTACAACTGTGAAATATGCAATCAAACTTGGTTTGAAAGATATGTCATAGAAAAACAAATCAACAATGTGTCCAAAATGAAGTTCGTAGGAAAAAAATGGAGAAAGGCATTATACAATGACAAGGCTATCAAATTTGTAGCTCTAGAGAGAATTACCTGTAATAGAAAAAATTCCATAGTAAAATAACTTTTTGGATCGGAGGAAATATTGATATCATTATGATCACCATTTTTCCAAATATGAGAAGTTGGACATTGTTTTAGAAAACCACAATTGGCATTGACTAATGGAATAATCAATGTACTTGTTGATATATCTTGAATTCAAATTGCACTTCTTCATGACATAAATTAATATAGTATTGTGGTTGTGGCAATTAAAATATGTTTAGTGTTTAAAAGCATATTTGTTGTTGGGTGAATATGTGTTCATAATGTCATGAGGGCACTAAGACAATTGTGTAAAACTCTACTCTATAGACTATAGAATGTTAGAATAAATGGAAATTGGAAACAAGTCTTTTATTAAAACAAAGATGCATATACATGTGAGATAGAGATGGCTACATAAAGAAATGATGATAATGATTACTATAAATAAAGATTTGATAACAAAAACATTATTACATGGATTTAGCGATTCATATAGTATTTATGATCTTCATAATAATCAAATAAACATTGCTCAGGGTGAAGGCTATAGGACTTTGGGCATATTCAAAGATAAGTATTCAGAAGAGATCAGCTTTCCCTCACTATTTTATGGAAAAAAATGTCTAGATAATGTTACGAGAAACTTTAAATATCACGATATTTCTTGGTGGGAAGTTTTGCATCAAGATCATGATTTTGCATATCATACAACGGATTTGTTTTACAAAATGGTAGGAATTATCCTCAATAAATTATATAGTTGTATTTGGATTTGTATAAGAAAAGGACAGTTAGAAGGAAAAAAACTAATAGCTAAAGACGTTAAAACAAAGGAAAATTTGAAACGCATTCTTGCATTGAACATTGCCTATATGGACCTTAGATGGATACAAACATCACTAAACTATTTTTTTTCATTTGCACATGAACTTATATGCAATGATTGGACATTTAGGTCCACCAAATTTCTATGTTTCGTTTAGTAGTGTCGAACACATATGGGAGTATTTAGTAAAGGCTTTGCAACAAATACATCGAGAAAAAAATCGTCAACTAAAAATGAAGTAGAGGAAGATGATATTGATACCTTGATAAGAAATGACCGCATTACCTGTGTATTATATTACAGAAGTAGAATGAATTCTTTGTGTCAATTAATTTTACATGAGTCCAAATACTTTGGTGATGTTGTTGGCTATTTCTTTGTAACATAATTCCAAAATCAAGGAAGCCAACATGAACATGTATTGATATGGATAAACAATTCTCCCATCTATGGTACAAGAACGAATGTTGAAATCAATTTTTTTTTGACAAGTACTATTGGGCGTGGGATCCCCTAAGGGAACTTTTGGGGCTTAGAGCCTAGATTTTGGTCAATTTTGTAATTCCATTGTAAAAACTCCGTATTTTGTGGGCACGGAGCACGTAGTTGTTAAAGAGTCATAGAGTTGTCCACCCTTATTTTGATAATATAATGTCAGATGTAGAAGATATACCCATGGTTCGTGGACCATGGGATTGTATAAATAGAGTGAATCTCTAAGTAGTTAAGGCATCAATCAATAATAGAATATCTAAGGAAGAATGATGTATGCGAGATAGTTATGAAGTGTAAAGTCTAGTTTTGGGTCGTGGCGTAGGGAGGGGCTCTGGAGCTGAGTGCGTAGACCCCTGTAGCTGAGTGCCCAGGGCTAGTCGAGTCTATAAACAGTGGAAGTATTAATAAAGAGAAGTTTCTATCAATTTTGCATCTTTATTTCCTATTTTATGCCTCTATTATATTGGGTATGAATTTCACTTTTAATGCTTATATGATGTGCAAATGTGTATAACTGTATTGGCTAAATGAACATAAGATAGAATATATGTTTATGCGAAGATAATCAAGGCCTGTTAATATGATAAGTAAGATACTTGGCGTAGTTTAGGAGATATCGCAGTTTGTTGCGTTAGCAGTGTGAAAGGACTTCAGCCCCTGGTTAGGGTTGCATGAAAGTTTATTATAACAAATCGCGAAGGTACTAAAGGGTAGAGCAGTGTGTGAAGCGACTTGCACGAAGGCATGTTTAGTTGGACCAAACTAACATCACATCCATCTCAAGGGTGCAGAAACTTGGTTCCAGCATCCCCCATACTGCTTCGAGTGAGACTTCAGTCCGTGCTTCGCGCGCTGATGCTGAAAGGGCCAGTAGTGTAGGGATTTGTTTGGCTAAATAACTCTGAACCTGGGTCAGGCTCCCATGAGCCAAAAAATGGGTTCGTAAAGCTCTAGCGAAGGAAGAAGAGTTTTATTTGGAGTGTGCTCGGGAAACCTTCATGGAAGCTAAGAAGAGCTTCGCTGATGCCTCCACTTTAGGAAGAAAAGATAAACCGGAGCTGGAAATGGACCCATCCATGCTGAAAACTTTCCTTGAAACATGTATGAAGTTATTGTGTAACAATAAGGCTATGAAAGGGTTATAGGAACTCATCAACAGACGCGTTAGGACTGTGCCAGGAGAACCGCCCGTAGTTCAGAAAATCGGAAAACATAAAACAAGAATGGGACGAGAAATGAGACTTACCATGTAGATCAGAGAATATGAGATGGATCAAGTCTTTCCGGATTTGGTATCAGATGCAAATGTTCTGCCGAATTAGACATGGGAGTGAATGGGAAAACCTACACTACAATGGTCTTCAATTCAGCTGAGAATGGAGAATCAACATAAAATAATACCTATGGGGCGATTGTAGGGAATAAATGTGGATATTGAGGTAGCGAGCGCGCTGGAAGATTTGGAAGTGATATAGATTGTTGATGGTAGTAATCCCTACCTCGTGCTCTTAGGAATTGACCGGGCCATTGAAATGAATGGGGTAATTAATCTGAAGAATCGGAAAATGATCTTTGAAAGGAAGTCATTGCGCATAATAGTACCCCTGAACCCTGTTGAAGGATCACACTATATGGAGCTAGTTTGCGACTATGAAAGTGATCATGATCTGGACTGCATCTACAAGATAATAGCGTGAGACCAAGACTGGGTGAATCGCACCATGGATGGACGGATTACATGGGAGCGTGAAAGCTCATGCACTTCTAATTCTGATGAGGAAATAGAACGATGGAAGAATCGGTTACACAAAGTAACTACACTGAATTGCAATATTATGACAAGGTCATTGCGTTGCATGTCAACAGAAGTTAGAGATATGCTTACTTATGATGGTCTAGATGAGGTAGATACCTTCTTGAATGCATTTGAAAGGGAGGTGCTAGAAAAATAACGCTTCTAGGCCTTGGACTAGGTATTGCATGCTACGCTCGCAAGATAGTGGGGTATGCAAAAAAGAAGCTTTGATGATTGGTGCGAATATAGGAGAATGATGCGAGTACGATTTGGGAAGCCTAAGGTGCCACTGACAGACAAGTATGATGGGTAGGATGATCCGTGCACAAATTTGGCCAAGTGGAAGCAAGCCTATGGAGAAAAGCCCCAATATGTGCAGATACACACATACTCCACGCTAAAATACCTGGTTAATAAGCATGTGTTGGGGGGGAAAACTTGTAGATGGCTCTTAATGTTGGGAAGACGTCATGTAGGAAGAGAAACTGCGTAGAATATTCTACGCATAGAAGCATTCAGAAAGGTATGCAATGCGTTGATCAAGGTATATAGTGCGCAATGGAGTGATTGGGACCTACACATACTTGCAGTGTTATGGGCTTATCGGACAAACTGCAAGGAACTGATGGGGCAGCCACCATTTAGGCTTGTCTATGGAGTGGAATCTGTAATGCCTATGGAATGTATCATGCCTAGTCTACGCATAGCAGCGCTCACAGGTATGACGGATCACAAAGCCTTGGAGGAAAGGCTCGCACAGCTAGAAGAGCTTGAAGAAGAGTGATTTTTGGCTGGATTCCACCAGTAGGTCCAAAATCAGCGTGAAAAGGCATGACACGATCGACATATTAAGTTGTGCACATTCAACATGAATGATCTGGTGTTGTTTTATGATAGTAAGTTTGATAAATTCCCAAGAAAGTTCTGAATGCATTAACTAGGACCATATGTTATTAAGGAGATTACCGATGGTGGCACGGTACAGTTGGTCAAGTTAAATGGAGAGCCCTTCCCAGGAAAAGTGAATGGTAGTAATTTGAAGCCATACACAGGTGGCCGAGCCATCTGACTAGCCAACTGAAGCACAGTCTTAGTGCTCCAGGTAGCTAAAAGGAGGCGCGAGACTATAAACTACTCTGCATAGGAACTACGTGATGTCAGGACTGTGGGCAGTAGCGAAGTGTCACAGGGTCTGTGACAGCACGAAGGCAGCTGCACTGGCATGCAGGTCTACTGGAAAGTGACCGTTACAGTCACTATTCATGATGTCATGCTTGGTTTGAGGCCAAATGGAGTGGACGATAGGTATTTAAGGCGAACTTTATGGGCTAGATTCGGATCCAGTCAAAGTTGGGAAGTATTTGCGCAAAGATCTCCACACCTACAGAGTGACTCGAGGGTGAGTCACAATATTTGTGTTGGGGACCTATTGGGTGTGGGATCCCACAAGGGAACTTTTGGAGCTTAGAGCCCATATTTTGGTCAATTTAGTAATTCCAATGTAAATACTTCACATTTTGTGGCCACAGAGCGCGTAGTTGTTAAAGATTCATAGGGTTGTCCGCCCTTATTTTGATAATATAATGTTGGCTGTAGAAGATCTACCCATGGTCCATGAACCATGGGATTATATAAATAGAGAGAAGCTCTAAGTAGTTAAGGCATCAATCAATAACAAAATACCTAAGGAAGAATTATGTATGCGAGATAGTTCTGAAGTGTAAAGTCTAGTTTTGGGTCGTAGTGTAGGAAGAGGCTATTAGAAAAATATTATATATGATACAGAAATGCAAGACATATAATATGCATAAAAACACAAACACATAAAACCAGAGAGACACAGATATACGTGGTTCACCCAGTTTGGGCTACGTCCACCCCAAACAACCAGTCCTTCCTTTCTATTATCCAGAAAAATGAAGAGACACAACCTACAACAGATCTGCTGTAATATACTTTGTTTTCTCTCATAATCTCACCTCTTTGTTTCTCGCTCGAAGAATACACATCTATTACACAGCCTCAATACAATGCTCTCATCCAAAGAGAGGGGTTTCCTTCTAGGGAAAAAACCCTAAACTAAACATAAGTTCTACCGTCAGATCATCCGCCTAATGAACGGCTCAAATTGACTAGAAATTACTATACTTTTACAAGGAAATTTTACATCTATTTTTAGCTTTAGGGGCGCTGCCCCCGAACCCTCGTCGGGGGACTGCTGGCCCCCGAACCCCCAAGCCAGGGGGCATTGGCCCCCCCGAACCCCTGCGGGGGGGACAAGTCACCCTCGCACCCCCCTGGGTGGAGGGGTGTACAATCTTCCTGGGGTATACATCCAGCTGAAACAAAGATCTCTAAATAATTATGCTCCACACCCAACAAAGGCTTTGTAGCTGAGTGCGCATAGGCCTAGTAGTCCGCAGCTGAGTGCACGAACCCCTGCAGCTGAGTGCGTAGGGCGAGTCGAGTCTATAAATAGTGGAAGTATTAATCAAGAGAAGTTTCTATCCATTCTACATCTTTATTTCCAGTTTTATACCTTTGTTATATTGGGTATGAATTTCACTTTTAACGCTTATATGATGCGCGAATGTTTATAATTGTATTGGCTAAATGAACACAAGATAGAATATTTGTTTACACGAAGATAATGAAGACCTGTTAATAAGATAAGTAAGATACTTTGCGTAGTTTAGGAGATATCCAGTTAGCTACCTTAGTAGCGCGAAAGGACTTCAGCCCCTGGTTAGGGTTGCACAAAAGTCAATTATAAAAAATCGCGAAGATACTGAAGGGTAGAATAGTGTACGAAGTGACCTACGCAAAGGCAGGTTTAGTTGGACTAAACTGACGTCACATCCATCTCAAGGGTGCAGAAACTTGGTTCCATTATCCCCCCATACTGCTTCGGGTGAGACTTCAGCACGCGCTAAGCGGGCTAATGCCGAAAGGGCCAGTAGTGTAGGGACTTGTTTGGCTAAATAACTCTGAACTTGTGTCAGATCCCCATAAGCCAATAAGTACTTACCCTATGATTCAACTAAAGTACCTGCAAGTTTGAAAACTATTCAATGTCGTTGATGCACAAGCACTTGTAGAAAGGAAAACAAATGCATTGTAGGTTCAATTTTCTAATTCCACCAATTTCAAGGACACAAATACTTGAGCCTGTGGAATTTGACAATGCAAAAACAAAGGTGAATGCAGGAATGATAATTGATGCACTAGAGAATATGAAACATGATGATACATATACATTTGATAGTTTTTTAGAAAAATAGATATAAACAAATTTGATTATATCCATGCAATTTAGTATACTCTGAAATGAAGAACAATTTTTTTGAAAAGAGAACCAATAGACATATGGATTAATAGCTTTTCTCAACATATTTTGTTCATCTGGGGTGAAAATACTACCACTCAATTTGTACTTATTGTAGTTCATGTGACAAACCTAGATAGAATAATGACATCGATGTTTAAACATGTGCGAAGTGAATGTATAAAAAAATGATGGTGATATCATAGAAACAATTGCAAGTCTTGGAAAAGCTTCATTGAACTTACAACAAATGTCTACACAACAAGTTGCACATATAGTATTGTCAATGCCACTTAATACTAGTTCAAGAAAATGTATATTTATTAATACTTCAACAATAGATGATCAAACATTTTTACTAAAGAAACCAAAAGACCTAGAGCGTGAACTGAATGATTCATAAAACGTAACATGTTTATAGATTACTGATTGTTATGTGAAACAACCAGAAAAAATTGAACATGTATGTTTAATGGAATTTGTATCATGCTATACACTACCAGGCAAAAAAAGAGGAGGTGTTGAGAGACCATATGTTATAAGGTATGTAAAGTATAATAAACATATTGATGTTGATAACTATTATAGAAAAGGATTAATATTGTATGTTCCATATTGTATTGATGATAACATATTTAAGGAACAATATTTGAGTTGGGAGAATGCATATTCATTATTTGAGAAAAATCATAAAATGTAATGAACCAAAATTCACGAACAAAACAATGAAAATGTGTATTGATATTGATAGCATAGTAGCTAAGCTTGAAAACAAAGAGAGTGAATTGTTTGAAATAAATGCACATCCACATGAAGAAATAGACAGTGAAAAACATTATCAAGAATATGATATCAAGTCAGATTCTGAATATTTGCGAAAGGCTAGAAATGCACAATTAATTGTTGAGAGACCTTACCAGCTTGTAAAACAACCACAAGTAATGGAAGAAACAAAATTCTATGAAATAATGAGAATTCTTAACCCATAACAAGAAAATATAGTGAAGTAAATAGTGGATGACATTTTTTTTTCCAAATGACCCATTGTATGTACTTATTGTTAGCACCTAAATCCGCCTAAGGCTGAAGGAAGGCAAAATTTAGGGTAACCACAAACCACGCTCAGTCTGGTAGCTAGCCCTACTAGAACAGGAGAGGGCTCTCTCCGAGTCACGCTCAGTGAATACATGAAATGATATGGTCTGAGATGACTTACTGTGAAATATTGATCTTAGGCTAGTAAGTGAATATGGATACATGAAGCGATTTTTATGAATGACTATGTTTCTAGGATGGTATGGGACCAACGTACAACAATGAGCAGAGGATGAAATACAAAGGCACAGATTACTTCATGAGGCAAGATAGGAAGAAAGTCTAGCAATTTGTTGAAATAGCATGGAATGGAGAGATTGCTTAGGAGGGTGAAAAGCACATACACACATGAATCCTTTTCAACAGAAGAAAGAACACTGAACATGAAATTTTCCCACAGGCAGAGCAATAAAATTGAATTCTACCTTATCTAACGTAGAAAATTTCATTGGAAATGAATATGAAATGAACTATGAAACATAACGAAATACATATGAAACATAAGAGACACATTTTCTACACTCACAACCACATGAATCTCATGAAACAGAGCCGTTGTCTTTCATTAATCCTTTGTCAAAATATACAATGAAGAAACAGAGTTTCTTTCTCACAGTCTCCCAGAAGTTACAAGCCAACCAACCCTTTGCAAATAGTTTACATACAATATATAGAATGTGCCATGAGGAGATAGAATGCCCAAGGGTTGTGGAGTTACTCGAATTATTACAAAATGGAGGTGGAAAGTCAACCATTAGCTACAGGTGCAGCGTTACAAAGATGACAAATGGCTTGGGTGACTGTTTTCCTTCCTTTGCCACTTGGATAGAAGCCAATCTGGAGTGAAAATACTTTAAAACTTTCCTTATGTGCCGAAAAAGTGAAATGTAGATGAGCGGGCCCACTTGGAGAAGTCGCGAATCAAAATTTTGCGAAACGGTGGTGAAATTGGCCTTTTTCCCTATATGTGCCGCGCCACTTTCTATATGTTCCGTGCCACTTTGGAGCCTATTTTGAGGCACTTGCAGGAGTCCAAAATGTGCCCAAGTGTATTTTTTGGAAAGCCTGTCCTATCTACTTTCCAACCCAAGTCCAATTTCTGAATTTGGTGCTCATTTGCCCCTCCAAATCTTCATTCTCCCAAGACTGCTTCCTGTGTGTCAAAATAGGGGTAGAGAGGCCATGTTTTGGGTGTTTTTGACCTCCTGGAGACACAAATCATGCCCAAATTTCTTGTCCAAGCACTAGTAGTTGTGATTTTGCATGCTAAATCCAAAAATGAAAGCCATTTCCAATTTGGAGCTCCCAATTATAAGCGCCGCGGCGCACAGGGAGAAAAAACCTGTGTTGTGACCAAAAAATTTCCATGTGACCAAAATTGCCCCAAATTTCTTGAAATTTGGGCTAGAGGTTCTCTAAGAGGCACTATGTTGGGCCACAGAAGCTTCAGCCAAGATTCGAAGCTGATCTTGCTCTTTTGCCTCTTTTGCCTCTTTTGTTGCTTTGCTCAATTTTGCCTTCAAGCTCCTTATCCAGGCCTTTGCACTCATGTTCCATGCCTTGTAATGATAAACCATCCTCCTCAATATGGTTTTGTCTTTGTCGGCCTTCTCCAGCAGTCTCTTGAGGTGGATGTTGATTTGCTCTAGCCAGGACTCACGGTCATTGTTGATCTCTTGCTCCAAGGTAGTGAGCTCGATCCTCCTTTGTTGGGTAGTTTGTCGATTCTCATGGATGTTTTGCAGCTACATGATCTCATGCTGGTCCTCAAGCTATTTGTTTCTCTGCTCTAGATACATGATGATCCATTTGGCCCTCTCCAAATTGAGTGACAAGTCTTGGATCTCCGTGTTTTGCTTCTGAATAGTCATCCTAAGTCAGGCGCTCTCCACATTTGCATCATCATCATGAATGAGGATGAAATCAGCCTCTTGTTCACCTGATGGCCCCTCATCATGCATGGGCCTCTTTCCCTTGTCCTATACCTGTTTAGTCGATGCCGGAAGTGAGGCCCCTTCCACCCTGGGTTGAGATAACACTCACTTTGCTGCTGTAAACAAGTGCCTACTGTCTCTCTGATATGTCACGAATACTGGCATAATCGTGGTCTCATTGTGCTCATACTGATGAGAAGGACCACCTATCTCATGCTATGGCTCTGATAGTACCTGTGAAGTGTTGAAGAGGTCACGGGAGATGAAGTCCTCCCAAGTAATGCCCTGTAATCCCAACTGATGATCCACCAAAGTCCAGATAAGAGAAAAGTGATAAACATTGTTAAGCTGCTGCTGAGGGGTCTTATGCTGCATGAAGGTGTTCCTCCTCTTTATGTTCCCGCAAATGAAAAATGGGAGTTTCATCATCCTCACCCTGGTAAAGTGCATGAGCAACCTGATGTGATAGGCATATAGTCGAGAGAACCTCCCCTCACAGCTGAAGTACTTCATGATCAATTTCATGAGTGGAGCATACTCATCTTTCAAGTATCTGAATGGAAAGACTCTTGTGAGATGCCTCAAGAATCTGGCCTTAATGTAAGGCTCATAGTGTTGCCTATCCACCTTCTTTTTCTTATGCCACTGTTCCCCAACATTTGGTATGCCTGTTGCCACTGAGATAGTTTCGAGTGTCAATGTGAAGGTGACACCGGCCAAGATAGACTAACCTCCATGTAGGTGAAGCACAAAAAGATGGGCCAACTCATGATGAACTCTAACGTTAGCCACCCTTTGACAAAATTAAAAACATGCTAGGTACTGGAAACATGACATGGCAAGAGGACATGCTTGTAATTCAGTGAGGGTAGTGGGCTCATCCCTAACATGTTTTCCACTCTTGTGATGTCTCCTGGGAGCTTGTTCTTCTGAGGATGGGTCACTTTGTGTCTCCATCTCGTACTCTGATGAATGTTCTGATGCCATGACTGCTGTGTGTACTGTACTTGCGCTGCCCTTTGATGATGGTGTGAAGCTGGGTGCTTTTGTGATATCTTCCACCAAGGGGTACAATGAAACAAAAGGGATTATTAGGAGGGGAGTAATGGGAATAGGGGTTATGGGGAGAAGTTTGTTTAGGGATATGTAGGGGGTTTGGGTATTTGATAGGGTAGGGTTTTGGGGTTTTGACAAGGTAGGGTTTTGGGGTGTTATGTTGAAAAATAAGAGGAGGGGAAAGGGAATAGGGTTTGGTAGTGTTTTAGGGTAGGGATAATAGGAAAAATGAGAAAGGGAGGATAGGGAAAAAAGGTGGGTGAAAATGGAACCTTGGCCTCAATACCACAATTATGCAACCCTAGCAACAATGGCCTTTGGTGTTTTCTTGTGGTTTATTTTATGAGTTTTGTTGCATTAAAACATAGCCATAAACCACCATATCATTTATAAACTTTGATGAACAAGTCATGTCATAGAGCCTACCTGTAAATTTGAAGGGCTTCACAATAAATTTGAGGAAATTTGGCACGGTTTTGGCCCTTTTTGGGTGTGCACCGCGCGCCAAACCCAGTGCGCCGTGCCCTGGGTGTGCGCCATGTCCATTGAAAAATGCACTGAGGGGTGGCTCTGTGTGCACCGTGCCCTTGTGTGTGTGCACCACGCCCTAAAAACTACCTCCTACTTTGCTCTAAACGCGTGCTTTGCACTCTCCAACACTTTGCACTCTTTCTCTATGACCTTGATTAACACAATGACTTTGATTTTGGTGGAAACTTGTATATAAAGACTTGGAAGTCATGGGTTGAAATTTTTCTTCTTCAAAAACCCATTTTTCTAATGTTATGCTTTGACACTTTTTCACTAAAAGTAACAATGATTTTCACTTTTACCTTTCAACTTTTAGCTCAAATGATGAAATTTTCGGTACTCTTTGCAGGGATTGCATGATAGGACATTTGGCCATGGAAACCATGACTGCACCTGAAGAAATCAACTGCGACTTTTTTGAAAATTTTATCACAAATGACACTGTTTGACTTTTCTTCAAAACAGAGTTTTAAAGAAGAGTCGAAGTCTATCACCATGATGATGAAACTCTCTGAATCATAACTGTGTAAGTGCCTCACTCTGGCTTGCATGGCTTTACTGGACATGATTGAAGACCAAATTGATGAATCCCTAGACCTAACTATCGAAAATGACTTTTGTCCTTTAAAGGATCAAACCTTGACTGTCATGGACTTTAGTTATCATTGACAAAAGACTTGAGCCAGCAGGAGCCAGACATGAGAGGAAGTGACTAGCATGACCCTTTCCGTCAGATTATGGCATGCCCCTAGTGGAATGTAGCTGAGTGAATGGAGCGGGACTCCTAAAAATGAAATGCATAAAGAGTTTTGATCTCTGACGGAGGACTGACCAGACCGACTGTAACATTGGCTCCAATGGGGGATGGTAGCTCCTTGGAGGTGCCAAGAACAACAGATCTCTGGAAGAGCTAGATAGTGCCTTCATCCATTGGGCTATGGAGTCATTATTTCAACAAATAACATAGGACTCTGACTCATTTATGAAACTGAAATGACCAAAAAACTGACTCAAATTTGTCATTGACATGACTTCAAGACTAACTTGACAAACTCTAACAAAACTGAAATAAAATGGTATTTACAGTGACAGTGGAAGTAGCGTTAAAAACTCAGACATGGTACCGCTTGAGTAGCCGACCATTGATTGGCCCTCCTGGACAATCTTCCCCATTCATTTCCTTCAGAAGAAAGGCATTCTGACCCCTATATGCTGCAACTTTAAAGGGACCTTTCCAGAGGTTCTCGAACTTACCGTGCTTGCCTTTCTCCTTATTCCTTGCATACCACTTCAGCACCACATCATCCACCTAAAATTTGTCCACCTTTTCCTTTGTGTCATAAATCTTCTTTATTTTCTCCTGCAATTTGGATGTGTTCTTGAAAACTTATTCTCTGGTCTGCTGCAAGTGGACCATTTGATTCAACCTTCTCTGCATGGGATCTTCGTCACTGCCGGCCTCCTGAAGAATTTTGACCACCGGGGCAGCGAGAGAGGTAGGAAATACTGTATCAACTCCATAAACAAGCTCGAAAGGTGATGTACCTATGGATTTCTTCTAACTTACCCGATCTGCCCAAAGTGCGTTGACCAACCTCTTATGCGAGCTCTTCTTATTTATTTCCAGCAGCTTCTTGATTATGTTGACCAATGATTTGTTTGAAGACTCCGCCAATCCATTTCCTTGCGGATGATAGGTAGTTGAGTGACCCAGGATGATGTGATATTTATGAAAAAACTCTACCATCCTTTTTGATTTGAAAGCTGTTGTGTTATCAGTGATTAGCTTATTCGGGAAACCAAAGCGAAACAAGATGTTATTTTGAAGGAATGAAATTATTACCACATCTGTAGCTTGTCTGGTGGGAATTTCCTTGATCCATTTCGTGAAATAATCTATCGCTGTGAGGATCCATCTATGCTGATTGGAACAAGCGGGATGAATTTCGCCAATGAAATCCAACCCCCATTGCTGGAAAGGAGCACTCACCTCTATAGGCTTAAGTGGTAAAGGCTGTAACTTCTATTTTCCTTCAAAAATCTGACACTTATGACAATGCTTGACCATCTTATATACATTAGCAAACAATGTCAGCCAATAGTACCCTGCTCTTAGAATTTTATTTGTTGTTGACTTCCAAAAAAGGTGACCACCACAGTCTCCTTGGTGGTAGTCCTCCATGACCTTCTTTGCTTCCTTTTCCACCAAACAATTTAACAAAACACCACCGGGAGCCTTCCAATACAGTGTAGAATTTAGAATGCAAAACTTGGCAGCCTTCAACTTGAGTGTTCTCGCTTTGTTTCTAGTCATGCCGGGTAGTGGTGACAATTTTTTAAGCACATATATGATATTTGAATACCATGGAGAAAGAGAAAACATTTCAGATACCTGAATTGACGATCCTTCCTCATTCTCATCGGACATAACAGCGATCAGATTTATGTCCAAGGCGTGCAAGTTTGATTCAGCCATTAACTTCACCAATCCCTGTCCTTTCACCAGCTTTGTGGGCTTTATTTCCACATCATATTCCAGAAAGGCTGCACTCCACTTGCCTCGTCTTCCTTCCGGATCGGTCTGTACTAAAACATCTTTGATAGCAGCGTTAGGAACATATGCCAAAATATGAGAATGTATAATATATACCCGGAAATCTTTCAATGGCTTCACAATTGCTAGGGATTGCTTCTCAATGATATTGTATTTTAAGGGTGCATCTCTTATGGCTCTGCTGAAAAATGCAATGGGTCTTTCATGATCATCTCTTTTCTGTAATAGCACCACTGCCATAGTATGCTCTGAAGTAAATGAAAACAATATGAAATCCTGAGTGTAGTCCAAGTTGACTAGAACTGGAGCTGAAGAAAGAGCCAATTTGACCAAATTGAAAGATTTTACAGCCTCCTCCGTCCATTTCACTTGGATGTCCTTCTTAAGCATGTTTGTCATCTCTCTTAGGTGCTTAGCAAGATTAGGTACAAAGTGGCGTAGAAAATTCATCTTACCATTGAACGATTGTATCTCTTTCTTATTCCGGGGCAGATCGATTTTCTGAATTGCTTGCACACGTGTTGGGTCAATATGAATGCCATCTTTTGAGATAATGTGCCCAAGTAGTTTGCCTTCCTCCATGGCAAACAAGCTCTTCTTCGGATTCAACGACAAGCCATATTTTCTGCACTTTTGGAAGACAGTTTTAAGATGGTACATGTGCTCTTCATAATATTTGGAAAACACTGTCAAATCATCCAGGTACACCACCAAAAAGACATCCTTCTCATTTGCAAAAGCCAAGTCCATTGCCCGCTAAAATGTGGCACCCGCATTCTTCAAACCGAAAGGAATTTTAGCGTAATGAAAGGTTCCCCATGGAGTGGTGAATGTTGTCTTGTCTCAGTCATCTTCATGGACATAAACTTGGTTATATCTGGAATAACCATCAAGTAGTGACATGCGAGATGCTCCCACTACTCGCTGCAGTATATAGTCCATTTTGGGCAGTGGATAGTTGTCTTTCAATGAAACTTTATTGAGATTTCTAAAATCAATGCATAAGCGAATCTCACCTATCTTCTTTCTTATGGGCACCAAGTTAGATATCGAATCCGAAAATCTGATGGGCACAATGATGCCTGATTTGTACAACCTGTTGATCTCCTTTTCAATAGATGGCAACAACTTTGAATTTAGCCTTCTCAACTTCTGTCTGAATGGTTTTTGATTGGGCTTGATGGGTATAGTGTGCTGAATTATACTGGTATTGTATGTTTTTAATTCAGAATATTCCCAAGCAAACACATCTGCAAATGAATATATCAAACTGATATATTTGTCCTTGATCTTTGGTGGCAATGCTTTGGACAATTTTACCAATTTAGGATTAGCAACTATTCCGATATTGATCTCTTCCACACCCTTCTCTGTTGGCTACAATGTTGGCTTGCGGGCTACGTCACCTTGATCAGAGAGTTCTTCTAAAGGTATCAAGCCTTTAGGAATAATGTTATTCTTCAGCTGTAACACGTCCATTTCATTGATCTACACCTCATCTGTACCATTACCTTTACCATTTTCATTTTCTACATCAATTGAGGTCTCTTTGAACTTTCCTTTGTTTTGTAGAAAATCATCAATCTCCTCATCATCTTGGAACACTTGCCAATATCTCTGATTGTCTGGAACTGTTGGACGATGCTTGACATGGATTTCAAATTTATTGCTAGAGTTCATTGGGATTTTCAAACTACTTGCTGCCTTGGCAAGAGCATCAACAATACTATTTTTTATACGAGGCACACATGTCAAGCTGTATTCTGAAAATAATTTTAGGATGTCTAGAACTGCATTACAGTAAGCCTGCATCTGAGGATGCTTTGCTTGATATTCGCCTCTGACCTGCTTGATAACCAATTCGGAGTCGCCATATACTGAAATCCTCTTAGCATTCAGCTTTCTTAGAATCTTTAGGCCAGCAATCAGAGCTTCATGCTCAGCTTCATTGTTTGAACAATCAAAAGCCAACTTTTAAGAGCATACCCGCATGTTACTAGGGACTTTGTTCGGGGCAGAGAAAGGATTGTGTACCCAAATTCCAATTCCAATGCCATTATTTCCCACTGCTCCATCGAAATCCAAGGTCCACAAACCTTCTTCCTCCTCTTGCAAGTGTTGAAAATCTATTTTTTGTGCCTTGTCTGCTTGCTGTCCATTACTTTCAGCTGATTGCCCAACAGTGTTTTGTTGTTCTTGTTCTTCTTTCTTTAAAACTCCTCTGAAATTTTATGCTATTTCCGGAATATCATCTGCTTCTACTAACTGACTATCTATATCATTGAAACTATCTGAATACAAAACAAAAGACTCTAAATCTGTATGTACATAATTAATTGGATGATTTATTGGTTTCTCCTTGCTTGTGATCATGTATTTCATTTTCTGTTCCCGATACAATTTCCTCATTTGGCCAAACACCAGAATCGTTACATAGGAGAAATCTAGTTGTAGTGTCCCTTTCAATTTCACTACCCAAGACCTGGAAAGAAGCATGCCAAACCTGGGAGGAATATCTGCTATAACAACATCCATCAAAACATTCTTCATTGGGAGCTGATCCAGACTCACAACCAAGTCTTTGATGAGTCCTATACATCTTACTCTACTGGAATCAAACGAATAGAGATCATGGCATTTCCGGGTGATGTCCAGACCAAGCTTATCCATGATAGCCTTGGGCATGAGATTGTGAGAAGCCACGGAATCGAACATGGCATTATGTAACACAAAATCATGCAATCTTAAAATGATATAAAAAGGTGGCACATCACTATTAGGATACTCACCATTCGATGCTGGCCCAAAAATCATTTCAGGTTGATCATCTTCGACATTCACCATGTCGAACATTGGGTCCAAATTCAACATTTTAGATACTTGCCCTCTATAACTGTTGTTCTTCATTATTTCAGTCAAGGGAATGGATACTTTCAATTTAGAAATCTCGTTCTCTAAATTAAAAGGGGGAATCTTTTCTACCTCTTTGACTGAGATTTCTTTCCTTTCCTTTTCTTTCGATGCAACTTGCTGATGTGATTGTTCTGCTGATGGTGATTTGCTACTTTCCGGGTCAACCGCCTCCTTTCCTTTCCTTTTTGCAACTGATGAATCATTCTTTGATGCCTCAACATCCTTCCTTTTCTGAATTGGTTTGACTGGCACATCTTTGTTTCTAAGTGAATATCACTACTGCTGAGCGGACAAAGCATTCATATAGCCTCTTTGGTATTCATCTAATTCTTCCTCCAAGACGGTATCATTTACTAGAATGAAATCTACATCTTTGTGTATAGCTGAACTTTCTGCATACTCCTCATCCTCAGTGAGATAAATAGGCAAATCATCAGGAGTAAAGAGGTGGTTTTATTCACCTATTACATTCCCGTCCTCATCTGACTCCGGTCCATGCACAAAATTTTGCTACAAAGGTGTCTGTACTGGTTGTTGTGTAGTCTGCTCTTGGGCTCGCTGATCTCTCTGTCTTATTCTATATTGTGGTTGTTGTTGACCACGAAAGTTAGGATTTCTAACTTGTTGCTCCGTTTGTCAAGTTTCACCCTTTCAAGCATCTGCTCTACCTTCCGAAGTAGCTGATCTACTGAGGAAGATTCTTCTTTTATGGTGACCTTCTTCTCTACTTTTGCTCTAGCTCTCTTGGTCAGAAATTCACTTCAACGCTGACCGCTATCTTCTGCATATCTTCCATTGTGGCTGGTTCTCTCTCTCTGAATTGATAAGCCATGTCAGCATCAAAACCATTTGGGAACTTCACCATGGCTAGTCCCACAGGTGGCCTTAGATGATCTGGAATTTCGTTATAAATTGAATTGAATCTAATGCAATAGTCTTGGACCAACTCACCAGCGTTTCTTCTAATTTGCTCATATTCAGCTAGAATTTGAAGAGGATTCTTTTTCACTTCCCAGCGGTTTAAAAATTGTCTTTGTAGGTCGGCCAAGGCAGCGATACGTGCAACTGGCAAACCTCTAAACCATTTCCTCACTTCACCTACAAATTTCTGTACAAAGAGTCTCATTGCCACATTCTACACATCGATCTCCTGAAGTTCATAGAAATCTGCCATTCTGTCCACATGTTGCTGAGCAGTATTGCCATTAGGAGTGCCATCAAAAAATGGGATTTTACTTTGATAATCTACGGGCATATCATCTAAAAATTGAGGCAGAACAACATGTTCAAAACGGGCAGCCATCACTCTCGGTGGATTTGTCCTTGGAGGTGTTGGAGGAGTGTGCACAGTTTGTAAGGGGCTAGTAATTGGAGTTTGAAGCTAAGCTACAATATAGTTATCAATTGACCAGTTAGCCATTTCCATCTCCAAGTCTACGAGAAACTGTGGATTGTGGACAGTAGAGTCAACTGCCCTTTCATATTTGGTTTAAAACAATGATAATTCAAACTGCTCATCAAACTCTAGCTCTTCAATATACTCAAAAATGTCCGGTCATGAATGGGATTTGAACACAGGCGATATAGAGCTTTCTTGACAACAAATTCTTGAAATCAAATTAGGATTTTCGTAGATATGCAGAGGATCGGGATCTGGATTAGCTCTGGTATATCTTCTAGAAGCCAGTGTGCTATTGAGAAAAATCAAAGGACACAACCAACTCACTCAGCCTATCAAATCCTAAACTTATCATCCCCAAGCTTAGAATTATCGAGAAGTAAGGGGATTGATTTCGTCCCCAGTGGAGTCTCCACTATGTTAGCACCTAAATTTGCCTTAGGCTGAAGGAAGGAAAAATTCAAGGTAACCACAAACCACGCTCAGCCTGGTAGCTAGCCCTACCAGAACAGGAGAGGGCTCTCTCTGAGTCACACTCAGTGAATACCTGAAACGATATGGTCTGAGATGACTTAATGTGAAATATTGATCTTAGGCCAGTAAGTGAATATGAATACAGGAAGTGATTTTTATGAATGACTGTGTTTCTGGGATGGTATGGGACCAACAGACATCAATGAGCAGAGGATGAAATACAAAGGCACAGATTACTTCATGAGGCAAGACAGGAAGAAAGTCTAACAATTTAGTTTGAAATAGCATGGAATGGAGAGATTTCTTAGGAGGGTGAAAAGGGCATACACACATGAATCCTTTTCAACAGAAGAAAGAACACTGAACATGAAATTTTCCCATAGGCAGAGCAATAAAATTGAATTCT
>APFE030273969.1:0-10083 GCA_000404065.3 Pinus taeda | reverse complement strand
GGGATATCCTCATGAAATATGACTGGACAATCTCCTCCTTGTTCATTTTGATGCCCTTAAGTTGGTTCTTGAAGGAAAGAATGTGATTCAACTTGTTGACCTCATACATCACAACCAACTTATCATAGACATCATTGGATTTCTTCAACTTTGTGATGTAAGTAAGAAAATGATCTTTCAAAGAATCAATAATTATTTCTTTGCTTTGATCTCACCTTTCTTATACTTGGCCTTGACAACAACAAAAGCATTTCCCAAAGGATCAGGTACCTTTCCTTCCACGTATTCTAAGACATCATTTTCATCTAAGGTCACTTCCAACCTAATCTTCTAAGTAACAAAATTAGACAAGCCGTTCTACTTCTTTGAATCCTTGAAGTATGAGTAGTCATCTTGACCAAGTCAATTAGGCTCCTTTAACTCCTCCCAAAGATGATTGTTGGTTTCTTGTCTGCTTGGGCTTATCTTCACCTCAACTTTGATCCCATGTTAATTTTCCATTGTTCTATGCTTAACACAATCACTTATCCCAATAAATTGAATCTTCTAATGACAATAAGCAATTGTAGATAGAACAATCATTCAAATGCAATAGAAGACAACCAAGAACAATAACAAGAGAGACACAATATTTGGTCAAATACCAGGGAAAAAACCCCACAAGGGGGAAAACCCATTCAAAATTCTTCTTCTAGTAGATTGTCATTAGATGTTCAAAAAAGAGATGAAATGTTCCAATTCATCAACAATGAAGTCAACAAATTTGACTATCTAATTCAAATCACCAATATCCAAAAGGTCAAATATGATCCAAAGTCAAAGCCTTCAATTTTTGGTCAAAGTCAATAATAGTCAAAGATGCCCTAACTAATTAACATTCAATAGTCAAAGTGCCTCAAAATCATCCTGGTCAATAGTCAAGGAACTCAGTCTTTCAAACTTGGTCAAACCCAGTAAAAATAATCAACAAATGCTTGGTCAAAGGAGAGAGAAAACCTGCAGCCAAACTTCAAAATTATTGTGGTCAACTTCAGTTAAAGTTTATAGTCAACCCAAGTCAAACTACCCATAAAAGTTCGATCCTTTTCCATACAATTCGACCTTCCAAAATTGAATATTTATATGTCAAAGCTGGTCAAATTGTCCCAATAAGAAGGTTAATGCACAAACGAGACTTGTCTTCCTTCCCTCCACACATGTGAGCTCAAACTCCTTATTTCATACCTGTATGAACCAATCAAATGAAGAGAAAGAAGATGAGATGATTGACATTGATGCTCCAAAGTGATGTGACACGATGTGTATTTATATGAGCCTTAGGGGATCAAATCAGTTGGTCTAGGCCAACTTGTACTTTTGTGTACTTGTGGGTTTCACTTTAAAAGTTACATTTTTCCTTCACTAGATTAAATTCTTACAAGCGTTAGGAGGAGCCTTTCTTGATGGGGAAGGTTTTCCAATGGAGGAAATTTCTCCTTGAGCTACCAGATTAACACTCTGCGCATTGTGGTCGCAAGCATCAAGCTTATATCCCACTTGGTTGTCTATTCCCACCCTCACAATGTGTTTTCTCCCATCCTTCAAGGTGATGTCAAAACTTCTTTTTGTTTTCACCATTGGATATCCAAGATATTCGACTTTATAATTAACATGTTGGAGATTTTTCAAGAGGTTTTCCCTTTTCACAAGATTTTGGCATCATTGAATATTGGATTTAAAACTTTTGTTATGTGGGTAGGGGAAGGAACCTACTTGACTTTTGCTACTAGGAGCCATGCAACTGAATGTAACTTGCCAGAAGTAAGAGTTCTTGTAAACTTTAAGGGAAGTTTTTGGGAAATGTTTGCTAGTACCCAAGGAAATGTTTGCTAGCACCTAGGTTATTAGTAATTTGCTTTCACTTGCTTTGTTGAAAACTAGAATGGAAGGCAAAGGCTATGGCACAACATTGTTGTTTATTATATTTCTTAATAGCATGGCTTTGGGCACAATTTTTTTATTCTTTTTAGATAAACACAGTGGTACAAAAGCATAGCTTTTTGTTCAAACTAGTAGTAGCTCACGTTCTTCTGTTGGAGATTTACTAAAGACAACCTTTGTTCCTCTATTTGATAAAAGGACGATATTGTTGACCCCTTTGCTTGTCTACTCGAGCCTTGAACAAGGATTTGTATGGGCAGAGCTTACAAAATATGTTATAAACCTTGCAATTTGTATATCATGTGTTGGAGGTACTATGGTTGTTTTTGAAATTAATGATTCCATTTTCTCATTATTGGCTAGATGCTTGATGAATAGTTTGGTCTCCATCACCCTCATTATGTCTGGCGGTATTATATTTTAGACAATTATGCTTTTTCAATTATGGTTGAATCAAAGCTCTGGGAGTGGAGCGATAGACTTAATCAATCTGCTAGGCATGACAACTTTTTGGGGTTTAGGGGATCGATTTTTTAACACACGAATAAATGTTTTGCTTTGGTTACTTTTTACTCATGATATAGTCTAGTGGTTGTCACATGGGGTATGGATGACACCATCAAGAAATTGACCTTACTTGCTACTGCGAAATGGGTTCTCTATTTCAACACATGGTTGTATTAACAAGCCTGCGCTTCTATGGAGATGAGTAATTTGTGAAGTCTAAAGCTAGAACCCTAGTTCCCTGAATTGAAATATCTACATATGGGATTCAGACTTGTGTGTGCACTTGAGAACTCTGAAAGCCTGCAAGAAGGGTGTCAATGATCTGTCCATAAACCCTTATGGAAGGTTGTCTTTGTCAATTGGAAGGGATCACAATCTTGACCTATTTGAACTTATTAAAAGGAGGTGTACTTCTAAATAATTTTTACAACAAGAGGCCACTTTTATAAAATTTAATTCCAAGGAAGGGGACATTTATGCTATGGTTATTGAAGAGGTTGTAAGGGGGTTGGAGGGTGGAGATAGCAGGTTTTTGGACTCCCTATTTCAACCTTTAATGAAGCCATCATTTGATTGAAGGGTGGAGGTAGAAGACCTCTAGACTCCTGTGTTGGGCTTATTGCATTTAGTAGCTAGTGGGGGAGGTAGTTGGACCTCTGAAGTTTCTGCTTTAATCGACAATTTTGGTCTCATCCTTTTAGCAACCTCCTCAAGCTTTGGAATTTGGCTTGGGGGTGATTAGCTGTAAGAGAGACCACATTGCAACCTAATCTAAGGTTGGGTGGTGAGTCATAGTCCCAAACTCAGTTGTCCAGTCCTGATTGAGATGAGTATCTCTCACTTTTGATCAATGTAATGAATTTCATGTTTATTTTATGGAGTGAAAATGATGTCATTGATGTGTGAGGTATGACCTGTGAAGTGGTTGTTCGTATAGCAATAACATGGTTACTGATATTATTCTTTTGTAATGCCTGTATAATGATGTGTGTAATGTAATTATTGTTGAAAAGATAGTTACAAACTGATACTCAACCTTGTATGTGGACCAACATGAAGACTTGTTGAATTCTAACCTAAAATATTAGAATAGGAAATGTTCAACAACGAATTGACCACCACACACTTGAGTACGTCCCCACACAATTGAAAGAACACAATTTACAAACATGGGAACTGAAACCATTAGCCTTATGTGTGTATGGATTCTTGAGTCCAGTGAATCTGAACATTAAAGGTGCCTATGGATATTGAACAAGACAATGTGCTTGCATTAATAGATTTCTATGTGTCATAAGGGAATGTTGTAGTTCTTAAATTAGATCTTTGTTGAATAGGTGTGCTCTTGTTTGAGCTCTTGTCAAGTGTGTTTGCACTGCTAAAAGAATGGTGTTAATTCCTATTTCTTATAGATTATGAGCATGGAGTCAAGCCTAATGACTAGGTAGGAAACCAAGTATCACAGTGGTATATATGGGCTTACACATACGCACACATGAAATCCTATATGTTAGGTTCAAAATTTTGTAGGAACAATGATTAAAACTATGAATTAACAGTAGTTATACATGGCATAGGGATGCCTCATAGTCATTGAAAAGGCTATCTATATTACTATATCTAATCTCAGGCTACAAAAGCATTAATGCGTATGTACCTGGTTGTTTTTTATTTGTACTAAAATACTCACGTGAAAACTGAACAATGCAAATGGATACCATATGAAAGACAATAATCCATCCTATGTGCAAACTTGGAAATCAATATCTGACTAGGTAGGATATTGTATGTATTGTAGTATGTACAAGTTATGAGGTAGTTTAATACAATGGAGGGCTTGTCACATCAAAGCTATGCATTAGATGCATGCAACATTTCTTCTTTTTGAACCAAGTCCACTATCATGTTACTAAAGTGTCATATCGTATTTGTTTTAAGGATAACTACAATATTTGCAAACATAAAATTCTGGCATATTACTCCATCAAAAGCAAATCTTTTCAAAGGCAATAACCTAAATCTCATGGAAACTATGGGAAGAAAAGACTACAATCACACATAAGAATCTTCGTTCCTTGCTCCCATAATCAACTTGCAACATGTAGAAGGTTAAACACACAAAACAAAAGGTGCAATTAGGAGTAAATATTTTCAACAACCAAGTGCCATGATGACAATTGATAAAAGTGAGAACACATCAGCTTACATAAGCATTGTAATTACAAAGGAATTTCAAGATATTGAAAGTGCCATAGGTGCACAAGGCATATTATAAAAGTATCTTAGAAGTAAATGCACATTCAATAGTGTTTAAAGCTTGAAATACAAGAATACTAAATCTCTAAATGAAAAAGAGCCTAAGTTTTGAAATACCATTGTGTCTCACTATTGAAGTGCTGAAGTGCCCACTAGTTAGAATGTGAAGGCAACAATGAGTGAAAGTGCAAAACAACAAAGTGTCAAAGTGGTAAGTTACAAACACCAAAAACTTTACCAATAATAGAGTTGGCTTTGGGGTGCAAGTCTTCGAGTTAACATTCTCCTGCACTTTGGTATTAACATCACTTATAGGTTTGCTTTATACTATGTAGGCCATGATGCCTTCTTAAATGCAAGCCTAGTAAATGACAATGGTATAATCCTTGGTGAGGATTTTGTACCAATTTCCACATTAATATGGCTACTATATAGAGTTACTAGAATCAATTCTTGGCATACCTACACCAAATTCTCATTGGAGCCAAAAATCACCAATCCAAATTAGATTCCCAAGAATTTGTGGTTTGCTTCAATGTATCCATTTCCAATTTATGGATCCAATATTTTTAGTTGTAAGAGAGTGGATAGTGTTTAATGAAAGTCATTGTTTTATATTCATGTTAGCATTTAACAGTTGCATTTAGAAAAACACCTTAGGTGCCTTATTTACTCTTTACTAAACCACTCTCTCTTCAATACTATATATGTTTGTTGTGTAAGACTCTTTCATTAATGTTCACAAAACTTGGCATATTGGAAATTAGGTTTTTTTTTTTTTTTTTAGTCCTCTATTTCATTTGCAATCCTTAATCTTCTACCTTTAGACATGCCATGTTTACAGTTCAATGGTTAGGGAGGTTATGCTTGGCAATAACGAATGACTCCTAACTTGGTTTATATGCATCTAGTACACTTGAGAAACCAAATGATACAAAATGTTGGCTTATCTCATGAATTTATGCAATCCCTATATGAAACATTTCCTAATTGTGCTAGCCTTAACCAAACAAGTAAAAGAGAGTATACGAACATGACAACTATAGTGGTATATAACATAACCTGTAGAGTAAGCTAAACTCTAATAACTTCTCTTATGAAAAAAATAGTCTAGTTATCATTTAGAGCATAAATATTCAAAGGAACAATAAGATTTCTAACTTCATTGAAAAAATCACATATCACAAACCTTTAGCTGCACACTTGTTTCTAATTCCCCCATCTCTAAAATCAGAAATCTACATCCATCCAATGTGGGCTAGCTGATTGCAAATTCTTAATAATTACAAAAAGGAAACTTATTTAAGTTAGTTAGCCCTCAATAAAAGCTAATCATATGCTCTTTAATCATGTAACCGTTAGCCAGTTTTGACACCTTTTCAATGTAAGTCAACTATTTGAAGTATAGTAATCTTTGGGTTGCGCTAGCATAGTAACCACCTCTGGCTAGATAAGGGAGTGTGTTACAAACTCTTTACAAATCACACATTATAGTGGTTCATTTGTCTGAATTCATTTTGGACTTTATTAAGACACTATTTAACAAAACAAGCCTATATAAATCATCCATGTATTATACATATAAAAAAATCTTAGGCTCCAACAAATAAAATGGAGCTTTAACATCTGTGATTCATGATCAAATGTAATCTCTCCCTACACTTATTGTAAGTCCTAAGACATTCATAATTTTTTTGAATGTGGCTCACGAACTTCGGAAATTGATGACCACTATGTCCACATAAACACTATTCTAGGCAGATCCACTCGAAGGGATCACTTCCTGCTGACTCAATCATGGAGCCTAAGCCTGAGAGTGTCGAAGAGAATTGAACTCGTGACCTCTCAATAACGAGGTGCTTTAACAACCCAAGAGACTCATATTAGAACAAACTTGATGAAAATTTAAGGTGTTTTAAGCGAAGACATTTGGACATTTAACAACAAGATATAACATGTATGATTATACCTGCCAGTTCGATTGACTAGAGCTTGAATTGTAACTAAATTTATTGATGAGTTTATGCTTCAATCCTTCAATTTCAAATTAATCAAATAATATTCTTTAGTTAAAATATTAAGAATAAAATTCTAAATGTACCTTTGAGATTATGTAAATCACTTGCTTGACATCTTGAAAATTAAACTTTTAATAACGTATCTAAGGACACAAACCATTTTCACCATGCCTTAAGCGCCCACCAAGCAATCTTATAATCTTATCTTATTCTTGTCTTATTTCCTTTTTAAAGCACTAGAAAATGTGACTATACTCATACACTTACAATATAGAGAAAATATCATATATAAAATCATTAAATAATTTAAGTTGTTAGAAACCATAAAGTTCAAGTAAAGTTTAAATTTATTTATGTTTTGCAATTTGACAATGGATAATATTTAGCACTATGAAGACTAACCTGTGTCATTTAGTATAAAATTGGTTAGCGATAGATCATAATTCTTACAATAAAATGATAAAAACACACTCTCCTCTTTCTATGTCTCATTGGTCTTTAGATAACAAAATCCTTGGTATGCAAGAGAGTGATAAGACTATAAAGATCTTGCACCATGTCACTTGATAATTATGTGTTATTATAATAAACATTACTCAATCATTTAATTATAATGGGCTTAGTCTAAATTATACATGAAATGATTTTTTTAAGATAATTTTTCTTGGTTAATTTAAAGCAAGATTTTAAAAAACTTGATTTTAAGTTGTTTAATTTGAATGTCTCATGGATTTTTCAAAGTGTTAAATCTCTTTAAGCATTCAAAAATATATTTTAACCAACATAAAATCAAGACCTTTCTTGAAATTGTATGGCCAAATTCACCATTTTAAACTATTTCATTACAATACACTAACACATTATTATTTTAATGTAACTTAAAAATGATTCAAATTCAAATAATGTAATTTAATTTTATGAATGGTGGGTGGTGTCATCCCTAAACTTTGATGATATGGTTTTTAAGCCACGTGGTCGAGTTAGTGATGTTATTATTGTAAAGAATGGGTTATAAAAGCCATAACGGCCATATTTTGAAAAAACCATAAATTTAAAAAAACAAATAATCAGACGATATGATCACCCGCGCTCTTCATTCATTCAGACTCTAGCTCTTCATTCATTCAGACTCTCGTGAATTTTGGAGGGGAGAGTTTGGCCGGAAGAGGTTTCGTCTGAACCTGATGTGATGAACCCAGAGGTTCGAGGGTTTGGCCGAAAGAGGTTTCGTCTCAACCTGATGCGAGGTGATGAACCCAGAGCAGCGCAGAACAGAGGTTTTCGTTGTTTGTCTATGGCCGAGCGGAGTGTGATTTTGCCTATGTTTTTCGGTTTTTGATGGGTTGTTTTAATTTTCTTTTTTAGCGGTTGCCACCGTTCTCTAGTTACAATTTCTTGCTGCTGCCATAAATTTTCGTTTTTTTTTGGTTCTGCCTCTTTTGAAATAATTTCGCTGTTCTTTTGCATTTTATTTCAAGCATGGCCATGCTATTTGTGGTTTCATATATTGTTTTTCTTTTCTGTTTTTTACCAATTTTTCCATGATTTTATCCTTTTGAATTTAATGGATGTGAAAACGAAGGCTGCCAAAAATTTGCCCAGCCAGCACAGGTGAAGGTAAATATGCACAGATGAAGGTAAATATGCACAGGTGAAGGTTATTTATTTCTTTTTTTGCGAATTCGTGAATTGTGGTCGCTGACATCAAATATTGTCTGATGTGTTATAATTGTAGGATCTGGCTGACCTAATGAAATCCGGAAAGAGTTGAGGATCGATATGGAGAAATATCATCTGCGATGGCAAGGAAAACGAATTATCTCTCTGGAGGCACCTCTTACCTAACACCAGTGGGAAACTACTAATGAAGCTTACAGGTGTTAAGGTATGAAACGGTATACAAGCCCTGCATGAAAGTCACTGTATATAATTATTATTATTTAAACCTGTGGATGGGGATTCTCAGAATTGGTGTAACAGGGGCTTAAACAGCGTCAAACAGCAAGAGTGGATGAGTGAGATGGAGGCACCTTTTACCTAACGCCGCAAGTTCAAAGAAGACGGCAAAACCATTTACAATTCGAGGCCCTCAAGATTCCAGTATGATCCTCAAAGTTATGAACTCAATTTCGACGATGGGAATCGGAGAGATGATGGTTATCAGGGCCAGGGTTTGTCCTTGTCTGCCGTGAACCATGGGAAGTCTGCTGGCGCGCAAACCCTAGAAAAGCACTAAAAGACATACTAAACCTGGAAATAATGTTCTGCATTTTTTAAAATAATTTTTGCTGTTCTTCTGCATTTTGTGGGTTTGATATCTTGTCTTTCTTTTCTGTTTGTTTACCCATTTTTTCATATATTTGAGTTTAACGGATGTGAAAACTGCTGCCCAAAATAGCCCAGCCGGCACAGGTGAAGTAGGTATGCTTAGGTTAGTTGATTTAATTTTTGGGGAATTTGTGAACTCTGGTTGTTGAAATTAAATCTTGTACGATGTGCTATAATTGTAGGATATGGCCGACCTGATGAAATCTGGTAAGCGTGAAGGAGATACATGGAGAAATAGCTCAGGGTACTCGGATTCTTTCGCTTTCATGGTGAAGCAGCACTGCAACTGCGATGACAAGGAAAAAGAATTATCATCTCTGGAGGTGTCTTTTTACTAACGCCAATGGAAAACTACTAACGGAGCTTGCGGGTGCCAAGGTATGAAGCGTTATACAAGGCTACATGAAAATCACTGTATGTTATTATTTAAACTCGTGGTTAATCACGATAATGGTGAACAGGCGGCCACCGCCATGACATTTAGAATGACGGCACATTATGACATTCAGAATGACGGCACACGCAAATATTTCGTTCTCCAACTTCGTTGGATCTGTGGAGGAGGTGGAACTTTTCGGATACCCACTCGTTCGTAGGTGCAGTGGGGGCAGGGTAAGGTGCAACACGAGATGCAGTTGGGGCAGGGGGCAGGGGAAGGCGAAGGAGGAGGTATTTTGCTTCTATTTAATTCATATTCTGCTACATATTTAGATCATTTGATATGCTATTTATTTATATCAATTATGTTTTATATAATTCATATTCTGCTACATATTCAGATCATTTGTGTATATGCTATTTATTTATATCAATCGTGTTTTATATATGCTATTTGTTTATATCATTTGTGTTTCCGACATGCTATTGGATGGAGCAATTCTTGCATGATCCTCCATTGACCCAAGGGCTATATACTTTTCTTAATCACATATTTCATAAAGCCTTCATTCCTCGTCAAATAGACTTTGTTGTGAAAGGTTTTTCGAATAGATGAATATTTTAAAATCTTCTACCCTCCTCGTGGTTTTGCAAACTCTTTTCTCTTAAGTAATGT
>APFE030273967.1:0-26563 GCA_000404065.3 Pinus taeda | reverse complement strand
AAAATTCCAGGGCACTCCTCTATCTAAGATGTCCTAGGAACTGGTCTAAAATCAACCTAGAGGCTATCTCTAGGAGGCTTTTCTTATTCCGTGAAGCATTTCTGCTGCAGGTGCTAGAATTAGCCACAACAAATTACACAGTTTACAAGAATAGGAGATAGTGGCGATGGTTTGGGCACTAGGATTATGCAATGTGTAGTGAATGAGGGTTAGGAAGGAAATATTGCATAGTTGAGGGGGTTAATGATGCTATGAGTCAAACTTGATCAATGTGATTGTGTAGTTATGGGAGGGCTCAGACAAAGGATTATACAATTGAGTAAATCAAGTAATGAGATAGGCCTTGACTACTGATTGTGAATGAATAGTTCATAGTGTAAGCCAAACTAGGCAAAGCTTGCCTAATGAGCAAGTGCGGGAGGTAGGGTTTGGGCATCAATATTGCGTAAAGTGCAGTTCTTGGACGTAGTGACTATGCAGTGCGTAATTCCAGGAGGCAAGGAAGGTTGACTGAGGCTTCAAACTATGCAATGGGCACTTTAGGAGGGTAAGATGAAGAGCGGTTGGTCAAGCCAATTGCGAAGATAAAAACACTTTAGAAATTGACTAAGTATGGGATTAGTGAAGCGAAATATAAGACCAAAACATGTAACAAGACTTAAACATGACCACATACTTACAAATTATCAACCACATATCAATAAGACACTTAAAACCCAAATTCAACTCCCATCCATTCGAAGAATTCCATCCATAACCATCACTACTAATGCATTTAAGGCATTCACACCCAATGGAGAAATTATTCAACCATTTTCGACTTTATCCAATTAATTTAGAAGCTTATGGGAATTACCATGTCCAATTTATCTTGATGTGCATGAGGGATGTAAAGAAAACAAAGTATACATAGGGTAACATAGGTTTTCTTTGGAGGACCCAGGTTATTAAGAGGCATAACACAAGGTTCATTCACAAGGCCTGAATTACCCACACAAGTTTTTTTTGGAGGACTCGAGTTACTCTTTTTTCAACCCCAAAACTCATTCGAAACTACTCTAGAACCTACTGAACTTGATCATAAACTTCCCTAAGAATATCCATATCCTATAGGCCCTCTATAATCTCACATAAAGGCTCTAAAACATAACATCAAATCGTAGTTTTTAAACTAGTTAGCCTGACTTGAACTTGGCCTGGTTGACTAGTCTAAACCCCTCATCAGTTCAACTAGGCTCTTAAATAGGTTTGGGGACCGGTTTGTTACTGAACTGATTGAGTTGGTCCCCGATTTGGGTAGTTCGATAATGGACTGGTTGGATCAACCAAGCCTGATATAAACTAGTTCAACTTGATAATGGAAAAAAATGGTGAGCTGCAGACTCCATTTTTTTTTTTTATAACTAAATCCTAGCGCCTCTACCCCTCTCCCATGGCTATAAAAGTAACCCAATCCCCTCATATTTCCTCATAGTTATCTCATTGCATTGGTGTGATCAGTTATAGTTATTTTTTGAAGCAACATTGGGGGGGTTCTCGACGATCTTTGGAGCAACATTGAGAAGTTGGTTTCGTAGTAGCATTTTCCATTGAGGAGTTGGTTTTCTGAGCAACAATTGTATTATTTTGTTGTAGAGCCCATAAAAATTTTAGAGCCTCCTTAGTTATATTTTTTTGTTTTGATCCCCATATATTATATAATACATGTATTGGGGAGTACACTGGGTGCCATTTTGATATAATAAATATATTCATGAGCATACTTTGATCATATCTTGTCTTCTCTCGATTACTCTAATGCTTTGAGTTTGGAAACATGAATGAAAATATTTAAAAATAAGTTTTTTCATTAAAAATTAAATATATAATGTACTTTTTACCAAGACTGAGTCATTGGAATCAACTATTTTGAGTCAATACCAAGTTGGAGTTGATCCTCGACCAGTTCTAAGTCTGGGTCTAAGTTTTAAAAGATTACATCAAAGCCTCCAACCTTGTCTAATTGATTAGCATACCAATACCTCCAAACTAGTTGACATCATGTTAATAGGTCATTTGCTCTTCCTTAGACACCTTCACAACCTGCAACACCTTTTCAACACTGTGTAGAAAATAAATAGCATTATCATGAGGCCAAACATAACTACAACAAGTATGAACACGAACACGAACATGAACATGAACATGAAGACCAAGTATGCCAAACTCATCAACATGGATCAACATATAACACCTAATCATCAAATATTTGCATCAAAGCAATGTCTAGTAGATCAACGTACAAACCATGACAACTACCTGTTGACCATGCATATGTAAACAATTCCAAGAAGTAGAATGTACAATAGAGTATAAAATGTTTTAAGTCATTATCATCATTGTAATTACAAATTCTGCCATTTTATTAAAAAAAATGGTTCTAGTATAACTATGAATCCATGTAAAAACACTTAGGTAAGTCTTTGATTCTTAACAAAAGGTTTCACTCTAGGGAGTGTTTTAACCTCCCTAATTATTGGTGTTTCTAAACATGAATAACTAGTAGAGTTTTTCTCCCAAGCATCCCCCAAAGCTAGGGTGTAATACTTTGGTAAGGTCTTAGGTGAGTCTTAGTGTTATCAAGTCAATGTATTTTTATCATACTCAATCATGTGTCTTGTGTCACATAATTTGGTTGAGTATAAAAGGTCATGTATATTGTAAATTCCCCCTTCTATGTGTGATTATCGTAATATCTTGATGTAAAAGTGTTGTCCAGGAATATTTTTTGTGGATGTTTACTCATAGTTGGACACCATTTCCAAAATAAAATTTAGGTCCACTTAGAGGGTGGAAAATATGTTTAATCCCCTCTAAAGTCTTTTAATTTCAGGCCCACTTAGAGGAATAATAAATTTCAAGGACTTAATTCCAAGGAGAAAAATCCCTCAAAAATTCGTGGGTCCAGAAGAAATTAATTTTCTAAGGTCCTCTATCAAAGGAAAAATCATTTTTTAAGAAAAATCAAACCTTTGGACCATGGTCGTTAAGTCAAGGATCAATTTTCAAGGAAAAAGGTTGGAACAAATATTTTTTAGACTAGGATCAAGGCCTCCATCAACAAATTCGATTTTTTCTTACAGATCAATGGACAATAATTAATTTTAGCATGTATCCAGTAGCAACTAGTCGTTATTCTCTAGGATCAAGTTCAACTATCCATTTTTCCACTTGGAGGGTTCTCACATTCTCATTTTTCCACATAAGGAAGCTATTGTGCTCTTCATGGATCATCATGCACTCATTAGAAATATTAAGCAAGTTGTGAGTCAAGTTGTCATATGTAATTTCTATTTTGCAATCATAATATTAAAGTCTTTGGGGCTTTATCTCGTGACGATGTTCCTTTTTTACTTCTTGCAACAATGTTTTTCTAGGTCTTGTTCATAAGCCTCTACTGAATAATACTGTCAGGTTATTATTTCATTTGTTAGTAGTTGGATTACCTATTTGCACAAGTATCTTGTATTAGGTACTGAGTTTAGAAAATCATTCTAGCCCACTCGATCTAACAGGTATCTCTTGATCTTGAGGGTTATAATGTGTGTCTGACCCCTTATGATCTAATAAATTCCTCTCAAGTGTGTAGATATTATTTGATATTTAGATCTTGGGGGTGAGGGGAAGCCTTCAGTTGGACCAACAAACTCCCAAGACAAGAGGTTTAAAATCCCATCCTGTTAAATTTTCCAAGACTTATCTAATGATCTGTATGCAGTAACTTGGCCATGGCATTAGTATATTAAAAATTTATCTTCCTCAAATTATTTCAAAATTGATTGTGCAAATAAAGTTATATTTGCTAATTAGATCCAAAAAATTGTATTTGTAAATATTGTAAATAAATTGTATATTAATTTTATAACCTTGTAATTATTTTTCATTATACATATATCCATTTTGGATTTTGTTTTTTAATTTCTTGTGATATGTCTAGGGTTTTTTAGCTTATTTTACAAGTTGGTAGTTTTCAAAATCAGGGAAGAAGTCCATTATTTGAAGTCCCTAACCCTCACCTAGCCTAAACAACTAGGTTTTAGGGCTACTATTACAATTTTTTGAGGACATTTATTATTCTAGTAGGGCCGCAAGGAATTGAAGGGCTTATAGCCCTAGCCATAGGCCTAAGAGACTTCGGTGATTGATCTAATCATAGCAATGGCATTAGAGTGGCACCATTGCTTTACATCTGGCACTAAAATTGGTCATTAATATTTGGTATGATTACTTGCATCTTGTGAATGTTTTGAATCATATTAAGGACTGATATATACTTGAGAAAAGTTTACAGTGGTTGATATTTGATAGACAACAATATATTGAAGGGTGAGTGCATTCCTGAATTGGTTATTTGAAGGGGAATATTCATCAGAGATTAAAATTAAGTATATAGTCAGTTCCATTTGATCTAGGTGGATGTTGGTGGCCACCCACCTATTCCACTTAGACCCCAACCACTGTCTCTTTCAGTTTTTTAGTTTCCTTAATTGTAGAAGAATTTACTATTTTTGGCAGTTTTTCAAGTCCTGAACTTACTGAGCCATTTCGAGGCCCTAAACGGTGTTTTTTCTCCAACAACCGGGGCCAACATGCATCTATAATTAGTGTTGGTTGGTCAAAATTTGTAGTCCTCAAATATATCTTTCTAACGAGGTATTATGCGCATCGAACGAAGATCGTACGCCAAAGCTACAACCCCGAGAAGTTGATGTACCAATTTACCCCAACGAGGCCCATAGTTTTGGCGCTTCATATCTTAGGGTTAGGGTTATGGATGTTTAGGGTTTTCAATTGTTTCTCAATTATAAATAGGCCTTCGAGTTTCACTGGAATATAGTTCAGAGACATGTAGCCGCCACATCACCTCAGAAATAAGCTACCATCGCCCGAGCTAGTCTTATTTCTATTTTGTTTGCAAGCATATTTCAATATTTGATATTAATGAAATGAAGTGCTATTTCTTCTACATCTCTGTATTTATCGTTATATCTGTAATTTGTTGCATTCATGTTTAAATTTGGATTAGTGGTACTAGAGCAGTCAACTCTTTCTCTATTTTTCTTTGCGATTCCCTAATAAGGTCAGGATATAAAGAGTTCAGGACCAAACTGGTCAAACCTTTGCAAGACCAACCTCACAAATCCCGATGACCTCCCATGGAGAAAGAGAAGAAAGACAAAGGGGAAGGAGATCCTTTCAAAATCTTTCTCAAAGAAGCCCTTGAGCAATAGAGGAACGCGATGATGGACAACTTTTCCCAGATCCTTCAGCAACTACCATATTTGAGGGTCAAATAGATGTAGACACCATAGATAAATGGTTAAATCTACTAGAAGGATATTTTTCTATTCATGCTTTTTGAGCTGGGAAAAGATTACTTTTACACTTCTTAAGGTCGCCCTCCACATCAAGGATTGGTGGGAAAACTACTGTGAGAAGGACCAAAGTACAACCTCACTATTTTTGGTTGCACCCACATGGAATTCTCTTTGTGATGCACTAGGAGTAGTACTACCCTATCGGGAGCTATGAGGATAAATACATAAAGTGGACCACGCCGTGACAGGGAAGGGACCAATATGTGTCAGACATTACCAATGTTTTTCATACCCTTCGCACGAAATTGGGTATCAAGGATTCTGAGAAACATTTGGTACTCAAGAACCACGACTGCCTACTTAGGTACAACCAAGATGAGATGGAGTTCCTAGACATATCCTCGCTTGACATGACATACCGATACGCTATCAAAATTGAGCAGAAGTTTAAACATAAAAAGTGAGACATTGGAGCTGTGAATCTGAAGCAAGAGAAAGGTGCCCCAAAACCTCAGAGAAAATGCAAAAGCCAAGGTGGGATGACCCTGGATAACTCGCCGAAGCCACAAGAGAATAAAAACACCATGAAGGCAAAGAAGGATATGGGAAAGTGGTGTGAGTTCCATAAGAGTTCAACTCACAACACAAGTGAGTATCGGGCCAAGCAGTCACTAGTGGCTGAGCTGAAGGCTACCGAGTCAGATGCATGTTCCAACTCTGAGTCATATTCTGACAAGAGGAATGATAAAGGGAATCAAATCATTGATGAAAATCCCAGTGCCACTATGACCACCACCAAAATCCAGAATATTGAGCCTTAAGATCAAGAGGAGGGGGAATGCCTATTCCACTCACATATGTGGGTGAAGGGTTCTTCGCTGCAGTTCATTGTCAACAGCGGGAGCCAAAATAACCTCATTGCAATAGAGGTTGTGAAGCGGTTGGGCCTACCGAGAACACCACACTCGTAGTTGTACAACATCTGGTGGCTTCACCAAAGACAAAATCTCTGAGTCAGGGAGTGTTGTCGCCTTCCCTACAACATCAAGCCCTTCATAGATGAGGCAGTGTGTGATGTTGCTCCTCTTGAAGTTTGTGATGTATTATTAAGAAAACCATACTTGTGGAACTAGCATGCTATATATGAATCTATAACTTGCTTTGTTATTATTTCTTTGGGTAATATGTTATACAAGATACCAGATGTAGCCCCACCTACCGCCACCTCTTTGATCTTTGCTAAGAAATGTAGTAAGATCATCTCCCAGACTAGGAAAGTTATTTTCTTTCTAGTTTTCTCTCAAAGTAAGGGGAAGACAGTAGCCACATCCATGGCCCTTGGGAGGGGTTCCTCCACACAGTGGAAGTGGTTGGATACAGTCGTGGAAGAATACAGGGACATCTTCTCCTCACCCACAGTGGTACCATTGCATTGTCAAGTCAAGCATCCACAAACTTGGGATGAGAGTCTCCCCTATGTGAAACACAATTATAACAGAGCTCTCCATAGCTCAACTGGTCACAATCCCTTTCAAGTGGGTATGGGATTTCAACCATTGTGTCTGATTGATGTTGCCATGCCTCATGCAACTACATAGACAAAATCCACACATGTATTGTTCGAGGCTGATAAAGAGACCATATTTATTAAACACATCAACACATCTGTCAACAGGTTCACGACATCTTGGAGAAGTCAAATTCCAATTAAAAGAAACGACATGATCAAAATTGGGTGCCACACAAGTTTCAGGTCGGCGACAAATTTTGGTTACATTTTTAGAAAGAACGCCTTACCAAATCCCATCAGAAGATCATATCAGTCCAATATGGTCCTTACACCATTACTAAGGTTGTGGGAGACAATTATTTGGAGTCTCTACATTCCCCCATTTGTTGGTTTGCACCCATTGTTCAATGCAAACTGCCTTCGACCATGCTTCCCACCACTACTGGACACATCAGACATTACAGAACAACTTACATCAACATAAGTTTCCCCATCTCATGGAGGCACTCAATGCAATGGGGACCATTGCTTCCTAAGTTGGGAGGATTGATCCATGTGAATGTTTATGGCCACCCACCTATTCCACTTGGACCCCCACCACTGTCTCTTTCAGTTTTTCAGTTTCCTTAATTATAGTACAATTTACTATTTTTGGCAGTTTTTCAGGTCTTGAACTTTTAGAGCCGTTTCGAGGCCCTAAACGACGTTTTTTGGGAAAAATGGGGGAAAACCAAATATTCTTTTGTTATCCAATCGTAATTTGTAGTCTTCAAATAGATCTTTCTAACGAGGTATTATGTGTGTCAAACGAAGATCATATGCCAAAGTTACGACCCCTAGCCACAGGCCTAAGAGACTTTAAAAACCTAGCTACTAGCCTTTGAGACTATCATAAACCTAGCACATAACTTCAAGGAGGATTCTAGCTCTAATGCAAGGAATTAGAGGCTTGAACATCTCATTTGAAATTGAATTGAGGGTTAATCGTTTGTGTTTGCAACGTAATTGATGCTTTGACAAGGTTTGGTAGCAAATTTTCATTGAGAAATTGGAATACACAAGTCTGATCCAGTGTATCTATTGAACTAATCATTTGTTGTAGGATTTGAAAGGGATTTTTCATTTTTGTTTGGGCTTGGTGATCTCATATACCCTTTCAACTAGCCCTCTAGGTCTGGAGGCCTCTTTCTCACTAGGCCGCAAGCGAATTTTGGCTAATTCTTTGTCATATCATGTTCTTGGATAATTATTTGTGGGTGCAAGTACATCATCAGAGTTTTGATGGGGGTTTGATTCTTGTTTGTGGCTCAAAGGTTTCCATTTGCATGCTCATCTAAGCATCCTATCCCTTGAGCCTAGGCTGCAGGCCTCAAAAGCCTTTTTTGGTCTCATTTGTAGCCTCTTTGGTGACTGTCATATATAAGATATGAAGTGAACTACATTACAAAACTTAATCACAACATTGACACCTAATAGTAACCCTTAAAACGCTCATAACAATCACATAATAATTTCAAGATTAATTATAAGTTTTTTGGCTTCCATTCTTTGCTAGTTTGGCAATTGATTTGATTTCTAATGGACTGATATCTTCATTGCATAGGTCTGATTTCATTTTATAGTGACACTACAATGGTATCTTGAAACTGAATTTGGCACTAAATTTTAATCTTAAACATTCGTTTCCCTTCCTTGCATTTAATTTTGAATTGTGAGCAATTTTGTGAACTCATACAAGCTACAAAAGTTTGATTTGAGCCTTCAGTGATTGATCTAATCATAGTAGTGGCATTAGAGTGGCATTGTTGCTTTGCATATGGCAGTAAAATTGGTCATTAATATTTGGTATGATTACTTGCATCTTGTTAATGTTTTGAATTATTAAGGACTGATATATACTTGAAAAAAGTTTACAGTGGTTGATATTTGATAGACAACAAGATATTGAAGGGCCAGTGCATTCTTGAGTTGGTTATTTGAAGGGGAAGATTCATAAGAGATTAGAATTAAGTATATGGACATTTCCATTTGATCTAGGTGGATGTTGGTGGCTACCAGCCTATTCCACTTGGACCCCTGCCACTGTCTCTTTAGTTTTTCATTTTCCTTAATTGTAGCACAATTTACTATTTTTGGTAGTTTTTCGAGTCTTGAAATTTCAGAGCCATTTTGAGGCCCTAAACGAAGTATTTTGTGAAAACTAAGGCCAATAGGAATTTAAAATTAATGTTGGTTGGTTGAAAGTTGTAGTCCTTGGATAGATATTTCTAACAAGGTATTGTGTGCATCAAACAGAGATTGTATGCCAAATTTACGACTCCGGGAAGTTGATGTACCAATTTACCCAAACAAGGCCCATAGTTTTGGTGCTTCATCTACTAGGGTTAGGATTTTGGATGTTTAGGGTTTTCCATTGTTTCTCAATAATAAATTGGCCTTCGAGCCTCACTGTAACATAGTTCAGAGACATGTATCCGCCACATCTCTTCTAAGAGATAAGCTACCATCACCTAGGCTAGTCTTATTTCAATTTTGTTTGCAAGCATATTTCAATATCTGATATAAATGAAATGAGTTTTTATTTTTGTTTCATCTCTATATTTATGGTTATATCTTTAATTTGTTTCTTTCTTGTTTAATTTCAGATTAGTGGTATCAGAGCATTCTACTCTTTCTTTGTTTTACTTTGCATATCCCCAACAAGGTGGGGATATAAGGAGTTAAGGCTTGAACTGGTCGAAACTGTGCAAGACCAACCTTGCAAATCCCGATGAATTCCCATGGTGAAAGAGAAGAAAGATGGGGGGGTAGGAGATACTTTCAAAATCTTTATAGAAGAAGCCCTTGAGTGACAAAGGAACACGATAATGGACAACTTTGCCCAGTTCCTTTAGTGACTACCCAAGGGCGACGCATCTCCTTCCAGCAGCTAATTTCGAAGTGCCACACCCTTTAAGGTATAAGTTAACTTTGAAATCCCCATATTTTAGGGTCAGATAGATGCAAACACCATAGATAAATGGTTATATCTGCTAGAAGGATATTTTTTTGTTCATGATTTTTTGAGCCAGGAAAAGATTACTTTTATTCTTCTCAAGGTTGGCCCCCATGTCAAGGACTGGTGAGAAACCTACTATGAGAAAAAGGATGAAAGTACAAACTCACTATTTCTGGTCGCACCCACTTGGAATTCGTTCTGGGACACCATTAAGGAGCAGTGCTACCTTGTTGGGAGTTATGAGGATAAATACATAAAGTGGACCAGGCTGCAATAGGGAAGAGACAAAGATGTGTCAGACTTTACCAATGTTTTTCATACCCTTCACACGAAGTTGGGTATCAAGGATTTTGAGAAACATTTGGTACTCAAGTACTGTGACTGCCTACTTAGATACATCCAAGATGAGATGGAGTTCCTAGACATCTCCTCACTCAGCACAACGTACTGAAACGTTGTCAATTTTGAGGAGAAGTTTAAACAGAAAAAGTGAGACATTATATTTGTGAATCGAAAGCAAGGGAGAGGCGCCCCCAAACCTCAGTGCAAAGGGTAGGGTGACCTAGGATAACTCACGAAAGTCACAAGCAAATAACAACACCATGAAAACAAAGAAGAACATGGGAAAGTGGTGTGAGTTCCATAATAGTTCCACTCAAAACACAAGTGAGTGTCGAGCCAAGTAGTCATTGGTGGCCAAGCTAAAGGCAATCGATTCAGATGCATGTTCCGACTTTGAATCAGAACCCAACTAGAGGAATGATAAAGGGAAGCAGATCATTAATGTGGAGCCTAGTGCCATTGTGGCCACCACCAAAATATAGAAGATTGAGCCTGAAGATCCAGAGGAGGGGAATGCCTCTTCCACTCACATATGTGGTTGAAGGGTTCTTCGCTATAGTTCCTTGTCATTAGCGGGAGCCAAAAGAACCTCATTTTAGCAGAGGTTGTGAAGCGGCTGCGCCTATCGGCCACACCACACTCGTAGCCCTACAATATCGTGTGGCTTCACGAAGGACAAAGTCTCCAAGTCAGGCAATAGTGACACCTTCCTTATAGCGTCAAGCCCTTCACGGATGAGGTACTGTGTGATGTTGCTCCTCTTGAAGTTTATGATGTATTTTAGGAAAACCATACTTGTGGAATCGACATGCTATATATGAGTCTAGACCTTGCTCTATTATTATTTCTTTGGATAATAAGTTATATAAGATACTAGAGGTAGCCCCACCTACTGCCACCTCTTTGATCTTTGCTAAGAAATGTAGTGAGATCATCTCCCATACTAGGAAATTTATTTTCTTTCTGGTTCGATCTCAAAGTAAGGTGAAGATCGTAGCCTCATCCATGGCCCTCAAGAAGGGTTCCTCCACACAATAGAAGTAGGTGGATACAGTCATGGAAGAATACAGGGACATCTTCTCCTCACCCATAGGGGTACCCTTACACTGTTAGGTAAAGCATCCATGAAATTGGGATGAGATTCTCCCCTGTGTGCAACACAGTTATAACAGAGCTCTTCATAGCTCAGCTGGTCACAGTCCCTTTCAAGTGGGTCTGGGATTTCAACCATTGTATCTGATTGATGTTGCCATGCCTCATGTGACTATATAGAAAAAATCCACATATGTATTTTCTGAGGCTAATAAAGAGACCATATTTATTGAACACATCCATCAATAGGTTCATGACATCTTGGAGAAGTCAAATTCCAAGTATAAGCAGTGACATGATCAACATCGGGTGCCACACAAGTTTCAGGTGAGCGACAAAGTTTGGTTGCATTTGTAGAAATAACGCCTTACCAAAGCCCATCAGAAGCTCAGACCACTCCAATATGGTCCTTACACCATTACCAAGGTTGTGGGAAACAATGCTTTGGAATCGCAACATTCCCCCATTTTTTGGCTTTCACCAAGCGTTCAATATGCACCGCCTTAGACCATGCTTCCCACCATTACTTGACACATTAGACATTGCAAAATGACTCACACCAATAGAAGTTTCCCCATATCATGGAGGTAGTCAACACAATGGGGACCATTGCTTCCTAAGTGGGGAGGATTGATCCAGGTAGATGTTGGTGGCCACCCACCTATTCCACTTGGACCCCCACCACTGTCTCTTTCATTTTTAGTTTCCTTAATTGTAGCACAATTTACTATTTTTGGCAGTTTTTCAGGTCCTAAACTTCTTGAGTCGTTTTGAGGCCCTAAATTTACAACCCTAGGAATTTGATGTACTAATTTACCCAAACAAGGCCCATAGTTTTGGTGCTTCATCTGCTAGGGTTAGGATTTTGGATGTTTAGGGCTTTCCATTGTTTCTCAATAATAAATAGGCTTTCGAGCATCATTGTAACATAGTTCAAAGACATGTAGCCGCCACATCTCTTCTCAGAGATAAGCTACCATCGCCCGAGCTAGTCTTATTTCCATTCTGTTTGTAAGCGTATTTCAATATTTGATATTAATGAAATGAAGTGTTCTTTCTGCTGCATCTCTGTATTTATGGTTATATCACCAATACAAAAGGGCTATTTAGTTACTAAAAAAATGACTAAAAATTGCATTTAAACGAGCATTTTTTAATCAGTGACTAATAGTAGCTAATTTACAGTGTCTTATAACGCGACAAACTTTTAGTCATTTTTAGCTTAGTCACTAATTGGTTGTCTCAATTTCATCGTCTAGTAGTATATTTATTCATAAATTTGGTCATTAATTTAGTCATTGATTACCACAATTAATGACTATTACTATATGATCACCCTAGAAACCAATTAATGACCAAAAAATATGACTAAATTTCGTTCGTGTTATAAGGTACTGTAAATTAACTATTAATATATATATTATATATATATATAATTTATTCAACAATTGAAACCAATTAATGACCAAAAAAATATGACTAATTTCGGTCGTGTTATAAGATACTGTAAATTAGCTACTAATAGTCGTATATAGGGAAAATTTAGTCGTTATTTGTAATCACAAATTTATTATTTGCAGTAATCATTTATCTTTTCTTGGTAGTTCATATTCATTGTATAAACAACTAATTTACTAATTTATATTCATTTCATTTACTTTTATTAATAATCATTATAAATGACTAATTTAGTCATATATTCATTTTACTTGTGTTTATCATTAATCAATATAAACTACTAATATAGTAGTTTTAGATTGATTTTATGTGTTCATTATTAATCAACATAAATTAATTAATATGACTTTGCGACTAAATTAAAAACAATTCATACAAAGTTACATATGTTAATTACAATACTAAACAATACCATGTACAATTATTTTTAATTTCAACCACAAAAGTTATATTATATGAAATGTTAAGTACTACAATATGAGTTTCCAACTTAATATTGGTCGGACTACAATTTACACATGAAATATTGTTTCATCACTTCAAAACATGATCATTGTGTTGTCAAGGCATTGCAAGTGAATTCAACAACTTTGAATACTTGACCATCAATCTCTATGTGTGTGTCTTATGCGAGATATTGGCTCTAGGATATCACTAGACTGGTTCTCTTCTCTCTCTCTTTTTGCATTTGTCGTTCCAGTGTTATTGATCTCCTCTTTCTTCAATTCCTGCTTCTTACCATCAATACTGAGTTCCTTTTATGAAAACACAATAAGATACATTGTCGAGTATAAGAAATGAAATGTGATGAACAATAGAATATAATCTAAAGTAGACTATAAAGAATTTATACGACATATACGTCAACATCAGCAATGTCAAAGCCATTTTTCCCCATAAAAGCAAGAAACTCGAACAAGTTTTCTTTAGTTGGGTGATAATGGCCACAATGTAGCGAGATGACCTGTATAAACATAGAAAATAAAACATCATCATAGAAAATAACACCTTAGTAACTTAATATTCAACATTCATGGAAAGCTTAGGCACAATTATGTCAACTAAGTTACATGCTAAAAAGCTCAGGGAGTAGATAACTTGTGAAAACAAATAATATGAGATGTGATGTCTAATCCTTGTCATTTTATTCATGACAACTTTTCATTATCTAACGCATGAACTTGGTCAAGTATATAAACAACTTGTGCTCAAATAAAAACATGAAATTAAACTTTTCTAATAGTCATGAAAATATTTTAACACAAAACAACTAAAAATATTTCAATCAACTAAGTGTAATACTAATTTCATCTTCAAGCTTTGGTTGTTGTTTAAATAGACATGATACCAAGTATTTTCAATTTCATAGTTAAAAGACAAACAAAATCAAAAGAAACATTCAAAATACAATCAAACAATAAAGAGAGGATATCATGGAATGGACATTGCAATTATAAAAGAATTGTTTTCTTGTTCTTTTCCACATCATTGTATCCTGACATTGTGATAGAATTCTTTGTCTCAAGGAATAGGTACAGAACATATCCCTATACATAAACACCATATGAATAAGTTTTATGTTGAACAAGCTAACTACTATCTTAAGTAATTTCACTGAAAAAATTCAATCCTAAGCTAACTATCTAGAAACCATATAACAACTTGTAGTTTCATTATTCTACCACAGCTGGCCAAAGAGACAAATAGAAAAGCATCGAAAAATGGTCCACCATTATGACCCAATCCATTAAACTTCAAGAAATATAAAGAATAAATAATTGGAACATTTTCACAGACCATCAAAGTTTGATCCTACATATTGTATTGAGATGTGGTTCAATTTATTGAAGGTCTTATGTGAAAATGGAAAACTCATAAAGTAAGATGGTAGTTACAATAGCACCCAAGATACAATTTTCATATCCTTTATAACTTTGGAAAAATAAATGCATGGGAACAATGGGACAAACAAACAACTTATATGGAAAAGCATATAAACATGGTCCACCACTATCCAAATCCATCAAACTCCAAGAAATATAAAGAATAAATAATTGGTTCATTTTTACAAAGCCTCAAAGTTTGATCCCACATATTGTATTGAGGTGTGCTTCCATTTATTGAAGGTCTAAGTGAAAATGGAAAACTCATAAAATAAGATGGCAGTTTTAATAGAACCCGAGATACAATTCCATATCCTTTTTATTATATTTTATAACTTTGAAAATTGAATGAATGGAAAATAAAGGGATGAGGAAGATGTGAGGTAAATTAGTAACTAAGCAATTTTTCATGGTGAACCCAAGGAGAAAATCAAGGGAGGAAAGTAAAATGATGTCAATTTTAAAATAATAAGTGGGAAGAAAGGGGAAAATCTCTAATTTTTGAAGATATTAATACACTACATAGAAAATCCTACAACTTGTGAACAACTTGGTCTATTTTGTATGGTGTTTCAGGGATATCTATTGATGAATAGGTAGCATATATTCTCACCAAGTCATGGCTAAGGGGAAAGCATGCATATTTCAGAGACATGGTGGGAGTGGTGAGAAACACCTTCCTTGGTAAGAGGGGGTGTTGAAAATAACGGTACCAAAGAGGTGTTTCCTAGTGCATTTATCCTTTTGGCCTATGAAGACACTTTAATGTCCTTTTTTTCATGTGACATTATGAGTTATAATAATGTTATGGAGGAAAGTTACTTTTTATGGGTTACGTACTATGCATTTTAAAATATCAATGCCACTAGTATTATAAAGTGACTTTATGAGAAAAATACAAGCTAAAATTTATTATTAAAGTGACTTTTATGTTTTAAAAAGGACTTTATGAGAAAAAATTCTTAAAAGTTACTAGGATTCTAATAATTGAAGGGAACACATGTAAGAAGGGGTTAAGAGAAAATGATCTCCACCCTTGATCTAATGAGTTGATATTTAATCTCAACAATTAGATCTCAAGGGTTAGGGTTCTCTTCATTTGAGAAGACAAAAAGGGAAAAATGAAGTTTCTCTCATTCATTCTTCACATCAGAGTTTTGGAGAAGAGAAGGATAAAGGAGAAGAGGAGGAGAAGGTTACGGGAGAAATTTTTATAGCTAAGAATTCATGCTATGGTAGGCCTGAGTTTTTAGGAGCAAGCATGATTTTCTAGGAGGCAAAGTATAAGCTCAATAAAGGGGCTTGAAAATCAAGGAGGCAAACAAAGAATACATGCACTCTATTCAAGGTATAATCAGAGTCTTGTTGAGTGATTTTCATGGAAGATAAATGCTCCAAGAAACTTGCATTTTATGCACCAGTCTACACTATTTTCAAGGGATACCTATAGCCGATCAGTGAGAAATTCAGAGTAGCATTCAAGACTCATGCAACTCCAAACTCAAGGATCATATTGTTTTCATATCAGAGTAGAGGTCAAGCATATCCGGTCAGTTAAGGTCTCGACAAAACCTTGAATTTCTAGGAAGAGTATTGTTGCTAGAAGTTCGAGTTTTCAGTCTTTAAAGGATGAATGGAAGTCAAAGAAAGAAACTAGGACTGTGGGTCAAAGATCAGAGAGAAAGTGGACTATCAAAGGAAGTCTTCCCAAGGGAGAGATACCTATACTTCTTGTTAATTATCTCTGTAAAACAATTCTTGAGAAGCTAATATTAAATCCTCTTTGAAGACTGGTTTTCCCAAGGTCATTGGACCAAAAATAAAAGTGTCATGTGTGTTGAATGCTTGCATTTATTTCTTGTATCAGCTAAAAATGTCAAAAGAGTAGAGTAGTGTTGGAAATACTGAGGGGGGGGTGAATCAATATTCCCTAGTAATTAGCACTTTTAAATCTTTTTAGATCATTAGTTAATCTCCAATTATTATTAATGTTTATGCAGTAATAATAGTAAATAAAAGAACACAATAGACAAAAGAATTTTAGGTGGAAAACCCCCTTCATGTCAAAAACCACCAAACATTTTTCTAATAAATTATCTAATCCTTAGCTCCAACTAAATTGAAAGCAACAACTTCCTAGAATTCTGGAAAAGCATTCTTCTCCATCTCCCACTAGAAGGATGCCCCAACGCCCTGGTTTCTTTAGTAACCAATTGAATGGATGCCCCAACATCCTAGCAAGCCACAACTCACCCTAACACTACCCTATTGCCCTGAAGTGTTCATAGGCTCCAACCTGTAGGCGACTTCATGCACCTGCTTAGCACCTCCTTGCCACCCTATAATGACTGAAATGACATAAGAGTATGGATTCCATACCAGGGACAATGGTCCATGATACAATATGATTTATAATGATTTTTACCAAACACCCAATCACACTATGACCTGAAACCCAACCATGACATCATCCCAACATAGACTCCTATACCTCCCAATAATGCCTTTTCAACTTTAGGCAGATTGACTCTTTTACAATAATAACTCATCTAATGATGACACTTTTACAAATGACTCTTTTACAACTTTACACTGATGAATCTTAGCCTTGACACTTCTTCACAATATATGGATGGATGTCATGTCTTCAAAGGATGTCCCACTGCAATGCTTCCTTTGATTTGATACTTCTACTCTTGAATTCTTGCTTGAAGTTATACTTGAATCTTTTTCTACCTGCATGCAAAATTTTCCCAGCAAAATCAATCCCAAAACAAAACAAAATACCCTTCAACTTACCTCTGCCTAAAAAACACATATAAGTGCATAATAATGAATAAATTACAATGTGTACCTGAAGTGTGCTTGTCACTTTTGTTGTTGAATTGTTGCAGCAGTAGACAAAGACTCCCACTCTTGATATAGGCTTGGACTCTATGCAAGACTATATTCAAAAGTGACCTAAAGATATATACATAAAAAATGATGACAAACCCTAGACTTGTGATGGACCAAGTTCTAAGTACAACAATAGAGACCATTCTATAAACTATGACAAGGCAAGTAACATGAACTTACAACATCATATAGATTTAACAAACTTGTTGTAGCATCAAGAATATGTAGCAGCAAATGTGTAGTACCAAGAATATGACATCCGAAATGTGGTATCAAAACTAACTATGACATATAGAGACATAGAGATATACCTAAGACCCTATATGTACTTATGTTTACATGCAAAAATATATGTCAGAGATGATACTCATATTTCAAATGTAAACACTAATCATACATACCTTGATGTAGGAGACTTACCCTTGATTGTTGATGTGTGGTCCTTACTGCAACTATCCTTGAATGCATGTTTTTTCTTGCCCTCTAGGAGCTCGATATTGAATATGTTGCATCTATGTAATTTCAGATATCTAGGGTCTGAAATTTCTTCCTATAATATCCCTCTGACTCCTCGTTCCAACCCCTTAGTTCTATTCAAGTTTGGATTCTTCAAGAAAGAGTTATGCCCAATCTCCCACGACAACTTGATTATAGACTAGTTCTGTAGAGCGGAATTGTACGAAGTGTCATGTGTCACTATTGCGACCTTCAGCCCTAAAAATGCTACTCAGAAAACTATCATCCGTCCTCTTTCTGTGACTATTTAAGAAATTTTAATCCAATACTCAGAGAAAAATTTATGACGATTTTCTCAATGTCACCCGTTTGACATGGAATTCAGGAGCCAGCAAAAACCCTAAATTCCTCAGATCATATATTTTAAAATATAGTGAAACAAGATCTCAAATTTGATCACAAGGTTCATCAACATTTCGTCTCAAATGGGTTTTAATTTCAGCTTCTGAAGCTTCACAAAAAAAACGTTATAGCGACAATCCCACGATGATCTATTTGAAGCCACAAAATCCCTACTAGAGGAGGATATGAGGGTCATTATTTATATGAATGTTTTGAGTTGAGAGGGTCCTCAACAAGTGAACGTTGGTGGGAGTTTAGGAGAATTTTTTTGTATTAATTATTGACTATTTAATAACCACAACCAATTATGAGTGCCATACCACAACCCCATAGGGTTTTAGCCCACTAACTTTGGTTACTTTCTTCAAACATGAATATATCTCAAACCGTGAAAAATTACTTGGCATGCCATATATGAACGGAAATATCTCGATGAGTGGAATCCATCTAGAAGATCCTTGACTCAGAACATAGTAATTTTTCAAGTCAAAATTCCCATGCAAGATCAGGGTAGCCCCTGGTGTTGCTTGGGTTGACATGAATGACAACCAGTGATAAAAAATCTCCCCCTTTGGCATTGATGGCAACACAAGCACTCCCCCTTGCGATCATGACACCTCTTCCTACTTTCTTCTCTCCCCCTTTGTCATCAATGGTAAAGGGTAACTATCTGTGACAAACAACCATCTTGCAGACTTGTACACGCCTCCACTCCCCCTTCCTACTCGAGTAGATAAGAGAAAGAGTCTAATGAAAAATTATGATAATCCCAAGCTTTTGGCGAAGATACTGAAATGCTTCATGAGGTAATCGTTTAGTAAATATGTCAACAATTTGTTCCTTTGTGCCAACATATTCAAGCTTGATATTCTTTTCAGCGACCTACTCTCTAACGAAATGATATTTAATTGGAATGTGCTTCGTTTTGGGATACATCACAGGATTCTTGGAGATACTTATGGTGCTAGTGCTATCGCAAAAGATGGGAATACGCTCATCAAACTTGACTTGAAGATCTTTCAAAGTTTGCTTCATCCAAAGAACTTGAGTACAACAAGCTGTTGCAGCGACATATTCTGCTTTTGTTGTGCATAACGAGATTGAAGACTGCTTTTTACTTAAGCATGAAACAAGACAACCACCTAGATAGAATGTTGCACCACTCGTACTTTACGATCATCAACCCTTCCTGCCCAATCTGCATCTGTATAAGCTTGGATGATTAGATCATTTCCTTTGGCATACCATAGACCATATTCTGTTGTGCCCTTAAGATATTGAAGAAATCTTTTGACGGAAATAATATGAGATTCTTTTGGTGTTGCTTGGAATCTTGCTACTTTTCCAACTACCTACATCACATCAGGCTGGGAGGTTGTCACATATAAGAGACTACCAATCATGGATCTATACAGCCTTTGGTCCACATCCTTTGATGAATTTTCTAAGCTTAATTTGAATAGGTCAACCCTAACTAATAATATTATATAAATAAATTATTCATAGATAATATTATTATTTGAATTGCGGTAAATAAATTATTTTACATTATTACTAAACTAATTTTCAAAAATATTATTATTTAAATTATTTTTAATAATATTAATATTATATAAATAAATTATGCTTAGATAATATTAGCATTTTAATTGATAAATATATTAATTATTTTTAAGATTATTATTATTTCATGATAACGGCTAGTCTTATACCTAATTCACATTGAATAGGTCAACCCTAACTAATAATATTATGTAAATAAGTTATTTTATTATTTAAAATGATAAATTATTTACAAATTCAATATTAAATAATTAATTATTACATAACAACTATTTTTTACGAAATATTAGTTAATTTAATAAACTTTTCATCACATATTCCTAAATAATTTTATTTCACCAACGGCTAATTTTGAACGGCTTACCCTGAACATTGATGCATCCCTGCTATTTATTCTCTCAGATCGATTGGTTTCTCACCTTGTCCTGAGGATGGACCACATTAGTTGGTTTGAAACATCGACCCAATCCTTACAATGTGATTAATCCAAAATATTGTTCTCTACATTATGGATCACAAAAGTCTTAGATCTAACATTGCAACATGTTACCATGGCGGTAAGGACTGGCTTGCAATCTTCCATTTGGAATTTCTTGAGCACTTCTTTGATGTACTTGGTTTGATATATGAATATTCCTTTATCATGCTGAGAAATCTAAAGCCCTAAAAAGTATGTTAGTTTGCCAATCATAGACATTTCAAACTCACTTTGCATTTTTGTGGCAAAGTCTTTACTTAATCTGTCATCATTGCTTCCAAAGATTATATCATCCACATATACTTCGATAATTGTTAGGTTATCTCGATCCACATTCACATAAAGATTGTTGTTAACACTTCCTTTCTTGAATCCCTGTTGATGTAGATATCCGTCAAGATGAGCATACCAAGCCCTAGGAGCTTTCTTGAGACTAGATCCTTCTTTAATCTGCAGACGTAGGCTTCTTTGTCAGAGAGTAGAAAACATTCAAGTTGTTCAATGTAAACTTCTTCCTCCAGTTCACCATTTAGAAAAACTATCTTAACATCCATTTGGTAGACCTTGATTTTTCTCGAGAAAGCACAAGCGAGAAACATCCTGATAGCTTCCATTCTAGCAACGGGAGTAAATTTTCTTCAAAATCAATTCTTCTAACCTGTGCATATCCTTTACAGACTAATCTTGCCTTGTTCCTGGTAACCTGTAATCCTTCAACTATTTTACTCCCCCTAAACGTAATGAAACTGCCATATTGTTCAAACTACCTTCTTGTCAATCGTAAACTTGTGCTATATACTATTGCATAGACTCCTCCTCTACAAACATTAAAGAGTCAACAACCCATATTGTTCAAAATAGTCAGTCACCTAATGGATCGTCTTAACTTGAGTCATTATCTGAACCAACCGCTAATACCTTATGACCTTTTTCTTTTACAAATCCTGAAAGCATAAATGTTGAAACCTTGTTATATACTTTGTCTTCATGTACCTGTTTCCTTTTCCAGAACTTCTTATTCTTGCAATCTCAAGCCATGTTCCCATAGTTATGACACTTGAAGCATTCAATGTTGTCCATAAGTGATTCCATCTGATATCTGCGACCGTGAGTGCTATGGCCATAGTTATGGCATTTGAAACATTCAATGTTTGGCCCATCTAGCATGTATTCTCTTCTAACAAAATTATCGTGGAACCTGTCTTGTGATCCTGCAAAATTGCTTCTAGAGTTTTGCATAAATGATTGGACATGTCAGAAACTTCACAATCCCTAGCCATGTGTCCATAATTAGCACATAAAAATCAATAACCATTAAATAAATGTGCACGGTACTTGAATGGTCATTTCGGATGTGATGGTCCTTGATAGTTGTACCTATCAATAACTTTACAATCCTTGGCCATATGTCCATAGTTAGCGCATGAAAAACAATAACCATTAAATAATGAACATAACTAGGAGATTTTTAATTCTTCTTTGGAGGCAGTGTTGTAGTTTTTTGTGGTCCTTTGTCCTTGATTGCTTTGGCCTTATTCTTTGGAGTTGCAACACTCTTCTTTGTCTTTTCACTTTGATCAACTTCATTCTTAGAATGATCTTGCAAAGATGTGGAGGTTGTACCTTCATCAACTGGAGCTTTACCATCTTTAATTGCCTTCATTTTTGCTTCTTCATTTGTCTTATCTTGTAAGTGTTCTTTTTTCGATCCCTTGAGTTTGCTGATCTCATCACGGGTTGCATCAAGTTCTTCTTTCTTTTGAGAAAGATCTTCTTGAAACCAACTTTTCAAGATCTTCATTCTTTTTTGTGCCTCCCCAACCTGTAGCTTGAAAAGAGTAGTCTTCTCTATTTATCTGTTGAGAACCTGTATATGTTCCTTCTGCTTCTCATTTTCAATATTGATCCTGCTTATTTCTACTAAGGATGTTTCTAATTCCTTTTGCTTTTGGTCAACAGTGGATATGTATCTTTGATTAGATTCCTTCCTTTCAATTTCTACTTCCTCCATATGTTGTTTGATCCTGCTAATCTCTGCAAACGTTGTGTCGAGTTCTTGTTGCTTCTGTTGGAGTTCTCTCTTGAGGTCTCATGTCATTGTATTCTTGATTTATTCCAATTGAGTTCTAAGGCTACTAATCATCTTCTCAGACTCTTCATTTTCTTTGATGAGTCTTTTTTTCATCTTCAATTTTCTTCCAAAAGTCTTGTCTTTTCCTCTTGACTTTTGAGTTCCTTTATCACCTTGATCACATTATTTCAAAACTCTGTTTTACTCGTTTATCCCATTTCTTCATCATAATAAAAAGGAACTAAATTTTCAGTAACATCTTGACCTGATTTCTTTGTTGAATAGAGATTATGAATTTTTTCCTAGAGAGATTTAGCTATTGAACATTGACCAACTTTTGCTTTCATAGAATTTGGAAAAACATTCAAAATTACATTCATGGCCTTTGAATTGTACCTTTTAGATTCATTGGTAGATGTGTCTCTAGAATCAGTTGATTCCCATACTCCATGTGCTTGCAAATGTACTTGCATCCTGGTTTCCCATATACAGTAATTATCTGCATCAAAATCAGTGGTTGGTACACAATACTCACTTTATTCAATTTTTTTTGTTCTTGTACCTTCCTTTGAAATCCTTGTAACTTGCTTCTTTGACATTCCCATCTCTATGCTCTTAAAATTTACTTCCAATGGTTAAGTTGTTACTGAAGGAACCAAGCTCTAATACCAATGGTTGGAAATACTGAGGGGGGTTGAACCAATATTCCTTAACAATTATCACTGTTAAATATTTTCAAAGCATTAGTTAATCTCCAATTATTAGTCATGTTTATGCAGTAATAACAGTAAATAAAAGAACACAATGGACACAAGAATTTTAGGTGGAAAACCCCTTCTAGTTCAAAAACCAGCGAATGATTTTCTAATAAATTATTTAATCTTCAGCCCCAACTGAATTGAAAGAAACAACTTCCTAAAATTCTATAAAAGCATTCTTCTCCGACTCTCACTAGAAGGATGCCCCAACACCCTGGTTTCTTCAGTAATCAACTAAATGGATGCCCCAACATCCAAGCAAGCCACAACTTGCCCTAGCACCACCCTACCTCCCTGAAGTGTTCACAGGCTCCAACCTGTAGACGACTTCATGCACCTCCGTAGCACCTCCTTGCCACCCTATAATGACTGAAATGAGACAAGAGTGTGGATTCTCGTAACAGGGACAACAATCCACAATACAATATGATTTACAATGATTTTGGTCGAACAATCACACTATGACTTGCAACCCAACCATGAAATCATCCCAACATAGACTCCTATACCTCCCAATAATGCCTTTTTGACTCTAGGTAGCTTGATTCTTTTACAATAATAACTCCCAATGATGACACTTTTACAAATCACTCTTTTACAACTTTACAATGATGACTCTTCGCCTTGACACTTCTTCACAATATATGGATGGTTATCATGTATTCAAAGGATGTCCCGCTGCAATGCTTCCTTTGATTTGATACTTCTGCTCTTGAATTCTTTCTTGAAGTTTTACTTGAATCTTCTTCTACCTGCATGCAAAATTTTCCTGGCGAAACCAATCCCAAAACAAAGCAAAATACCCTTCAACTTACCTCTGCCTATAAAACACATGTAATTACGTAATAACGAATAAATACAAATTAAAATTACAATGCATACCTGAAGTGTGCTTATCACTTTTTTTGTTGACTTGTTGTAGAAGTATACAAAGATTCCCACTTTTGATATAGGCTTGGACTTGATGCAAGGCTATATCCAAAACTAACCTAAAAATATTTACAATAAAAATTGATGAAAGACGCTAGACCTGTGATGGACCAAGTTCTAAGTACAACAATAGAGACCATTCTATCAACTATGACAAGACTAGTAACATGAACTTAGAACATCATATATATTTAGCAGACTTGGTCAGCATCAAGAATATGTAGCATCAAATGTGTAGTATCAAGAATAAGACATTCGAAATGTGGTATCAAAACTAATTGTGACATATAGAGACATAGAGATATAACCGAGACCCTATATGTACTTACGTTGTCGTGAAAAAACATATGTTAGAGATGATACTCATATTTCAAATGTAAACACTAGTCATACATACCTTGTTGTAGGAGACTTACCCTTGACTGTTGATGTGTGGTCCTTACTGCAGTGATCCTTGAATGCATGCTTTTTCTTGCCTTCTAGAATCTCGATATTGAATCTGTTGTATCTATCTAATTTCAAATCTCCAAGGTTTGAAATTTCATCCTATGATATCCCTATGAGTCCTCTTTCCAACCCCATAGGTTTGATAAATATTAGATTCCTCAAGCAAGAGTTATGCCCAATCTCCCACGATGACCTAATTATAGACTAGTTCAGTAGAGAGAACTTGTAAGAAGTTCCACGTGTCACTTTTGTGACCTTTGGACTTGAAAATGATAATCAACAAACTACCATTCATCCTATTTCTATGACTATTTACAAAATTTGAATCCAATGATCAAAGAGAAAGTTATGATGATTTTCCCAATGTCACATGTTTGACGTGGAATTCAGGAGCCTGCAAAAACCCTAACTTCCTCAGATCATATATCCGAAAAGATAGTGAATCAAGATGTGAAATTCTATCATGAGGTTCATCAAGCTTTTGTTTCAAATGGATTTTAATTTCATATTCTGATTCTTCGCATAAAAAAAGTTATAGAAAAAATGCCACGATCATTTGTTTGAATCCACAAAATCCTTACTAGAGGAGGATATGAGGGTCTTGAGTTGAGAGGGTCCTCAAAAAGTGAACGTTGGATGGATTTTAGGAGAATTTTATTATTATTAATTATTTACTATTTAATGACCACAACCAATTATGAGTTCCATGCCACAACCCCATAGGGTTTTAGCCCACTAACTGGGGTTACTATCTTCAAACATCAATATCTCTCAAACCATGAACAATTACTTTGCGTGCCATATATCAACGGAAACATATCGACAAGTAGAACCCATATAGAATATCCTTGACTCAAAATGGAGTAATTTTTCAAGTCAAATTTCCCATGAAAGGTCTAGGTAGCCCCTATTGTTGCTTGGGTTGACATCAATGACAACCACCAATCAACTAGTCTATCGTGTTTTGAGTTGCATTCAATTTTAATATTTATATAAGCTACATGTTAGGTTTGGTTTGAGCATTAAACCACTTACAAAAACTTAAAATTGGGTTGGGGCTACAATAGTTAAAATATCTACAAAGATTGATGATCATGAAGTCCACAAAATATTTGTATCTGGGAGATCTACTTGAAAGGATCAATTCTCATCGACTCAACTATGGAGGTTGATCCCAAGAGTGTCGAGAGAATTGAACGTGTGACCTCTCAATACTAGAGGTGTTTTAATGATTGGGACTCGCCCAACTGTGCTAACCCTCGAGGCTTAAGTTTATTATTATTTTATTATAATTAAGATTAAAATACTATTATTCCTCGATGGGGGTGATAATCAAGGTGGATGGTGGATTTGGTGGTCGTGGTTTCCACCCCGTGGAGAGGAACATATTAAATGATGGGGGTGGCCATGCATGCTTTAGAAAGCAAGCAATAGATACCTCACCACCCATGGCATGTGGAAACCTGACAAGGAAAGGAGGGAGGCAAGAATAGTGGAATTGGAGCGCTATAAGGAAAAAGCAACTGAACTCAACCAAGTTGAGGGCATAATTGGTTGCCATTCCTGGGAGAACCTATGGAGAAACTTGTAAAATGAGTGACGCTAAGTGTGGATTGTGCGTGAGATATTTGGATGTTGTTACTGCGGTTTTGGGGAAAAGAAAGTCCATTAGGAGAACTGGAACTTTTTGGTAGAGGGCCACAACAACTCGAGTGGTATCAACATAGTTGCCACATAGGTATTCTCGATGCGATGAATTCACCAAAAGTTTAGTAACTCTAAATCCCTCTTTTAATTATCATCTTGTTGGTTGTATTTTTCTTGCATTTAGGTATTGGCTTATGGTTTTGGTTTTTGGTTTTGACCTCTGGAGTTGGATTCTAGTGTTGGCACTGAAATTGTATCTTCAGGGCATTCATA
>APFE030273965.1:191859-207389 GCA_000404065.3 Pinus taeda | reverse complement strand
TAAAGGTTAGGATCGGCTTCACTCCTAGTGAATCCCAGCTTCATCAAGTAGCTATCAATCCTCTCATACCATGCTCGGGGTGCTTGCTTCAGCCCATAGAGAGCCTTCTTCAACCTGCATATATGAGATTTTCAATCATAAATCTCAAATCCTTCGAGTTGCTTCACATAGACCTCTTCTTTATCAAACCATGCAAGAACGCGGTCTTGACATCCATCTAATGTAGGTTCCATCCTTGTGAAGCCATAAGGGATATGATCAAGCGGATGGTCGTATATCTGGCAACAGGTGAAAATACTACATCATAGTCTATACCTTCCTTCTGGGAGAAACCACGAGCAACAAAATGAGCCTTATACTATTCCGTACTTCCATCTGCTGCAGCTTTATCTTGTAAAGCCATTTTGAAGTAATAATTGTCTTGTCTTGGGGTCTGGGAACTACTTCTGAGACATCATTCTCCATAATAGACTCAGATTCTTTGGTCATAGCATCCTTCCATACTTGATGCTTGACGACATCTGAGAATGATGAAGGCTCATTTTGTGTGATCGTGCTCATGATGGTTAGGTATCCCTGATACCTGTTAGGTTTCTCACTTTCACGGAAGGTTCCTTGGGGTGCAACATGTCCTTCAACATCATTAAGTACCCCCCCTAAGCCATGAAGGCCTCTTCCTAGAAGAGGAAGGCTCAGGTGGATAAATAGGATCCATGGGTTACTCCACATCAGGCATTGTTACATCATCTACCCATAAAGATAGCTTCCACAATCATATGGTTCTTCCTTTCTGCCACACCATTCTGCTCAGGAGTATGTGGTGTAGTAGTCTCCCTCTTAATGCCATCCTCATATATGCTTGAGTGAACCAATTGTAATATATCGAAGGTCTTGCTTTGGCTTGACGGAAATGGTCTCCTTTTGAGCTTTCCTTTGGCACATCCTAGACATACACCTTCTTTCTCTACTTAGAATTCAGACATCCCCGTCACCATTTGTCTTACACCGAATAGAGCTTTATAATGAAGGGGGGAAAAACTTTGATGCCAAATTTTGGACTGAAGAGATGTGTCATAAGACATGACACCCAGTGGACTTCCATCGACCTGATATAATGAATCAACACGAAACCCAAGATTAAAGGCATCTTTAACATTATTTTTCCATATACGTACCTTGCCATCACTGAATGTTACCTTGTATCCTTTGTCTTCCATTGCCAAGATGGACACCAGGTTCTTTTTGAGGTCATGTGCATTTAATACATCCTGAAATTTCTAGCCTTCTTGAATGGTTGTCCTCTTCCTTGATTCTCAGCTCTCCTCATACCTTTGCTATTGAATTTGTCATTCCTTTGATTGCCATCAGAGGGATTTTGATCATCGTCCTGGTGTGAGTCCTTTCTATCAGGGCACTCCCTTGCATAGTGACCTGCTTTATCGCAGATGTAACATTGTCCTTTTCTTCCACCCTTAGGTCCAACCTTTCCTTCTGATTTAGTCTCGGAATTATTTATTTTCTTAGCATGAGAAGAAAAAGCAACAGGAGGACCTTTAGGCATGGGCATTTCTTGCTCTTCTACCCTTGTTTCTTCTTGAATGCATCTATCCATTAATTCCTCGAAACCAAGAATTATATTATTGTTCAGAAGACTAGTCCTGAACACGTACCATTCGGATGGTAATCCTCTAAGAGTTGTGAGTGCCATTTCTCTATCTGTAATAGTCTCCCCGATATATAGGAGATCATTCTTGATCTCGGTGATTCTTAAGTATGCTTGCATACTCTCATCTTTACCCTTCTTGATTTCCCTCAGTTTATTTCTAAGAAAAAAAACTTGATTTGCATTATAACTTTAAATATACTCACCATACTATCATAGATTTCCTTGGAGGTGTCCAACTCAGAGATGTAGGCCACCAAGTGCTTGTCGATAGAGTCCCAGATGATCTTCTTTGTTTTTACTTCTCCATATTTCCATTTTTTCCAGGCAGCGGTCGATGCATTTGATGGAGGCTCAACAATATTGCCTCTTACATGGTCCAACACTCCTTGATATTCTAGGGCTAGATCAATAGACATTTTCCATGATAGTCAACTTTCTCACGGAGCTTGTCTTCGGTAGGAAAGAGTGTTGAGGATCCCATAGTTCTTTTAGGATAGCCTTGCCAATCTTCTCTTCGATGATTGCTCTTGCTCTTGCTTAGGATTTGTCTTCACCTCAGATTTAATACCATGTTAAGTTATGGTATGTTCTATGCTTATAACAGTTTACTTCTTTTTCTTATTATATTCCATAGATTAGCAATTACATGTACATAAAGTAAAGTGCAGATAGAACATTAAATGATCGACAAAAAACAAGCCAAGACAAGAGACACAAGATGTGGCAGCTAGTCAGGGACAAACCCCACAATGTGTGGGGAAACCCTTTGATCAAATATTCTTTTATCTTCAATAATTCAACAGAGAGAAATATTATAATAAATCTGATTTATATCAGCAGTAGCAAACCCTAGATCAGCAACATCAGCATTAGTGGCTTCATCATCAAAACTAGGGCAGTCGATATCTCACAAACCGACCGTCGGATCAGCTTGATTCTACCACCAAAAGTTGCAGCCTTCAGAGGAGGTTTAGATGAACCTACAACACAGTTCAAATGAGGAGAACTTCTGGTCCACGTAGGTCAAACTTCAATTCTGCAGTTGCAGCTTCAGTTTCAACAGCTTCCTTCAAACTAGGGCAATCGATATCTCGCAAACCGTTTGTCGGATTGACTTGATTCCACCACAAAAAGTTGCAGCTTTTATAGGAGGTTTAGATGAACTTGCAGCATAGCTCAGATGAGGAGATCTTCTTGTCCACGCAGGTCAAACTTCACTTCCGCAGTTGCAGCTTCAGTGTCAGCGACTTCCTTCAAACTAGGGCAGTCAATATCTCGCGAACTGTCTGTCGGATTGACTTGATTCCACCACCAAAAGTTGCAGCCTTCAGAGGAGGTTCAAATGAACCTACAACATAGATCAGAAGAGGAGGTTTGATGGTCCACACTGGTGAAAGTTTCGATCTGCAGTTGCAGCTTCAGTTTCTGCAGCTTCCGGCTTCACATGTATGAGAGAGAGACCCTTTTCTGCGCAATAGAGAATAGACTATTTTCTATGCAGTAGAGAGAGAGAGAGATGTGATGAGATGAGTGAGTGAAAATGAGGAAATGTCCTCTTATATTTATACAAAATTGTTGATGTTTGAATAGATGCGATTGTTGGGCTTCTGAGCCTACATGAGTTGTAGGTCGGCTTGATAATAATTCCATAATCAAAATAAATTCATATCTCCATGAATACTTATCGGAATCAGATGATCTTTAGATCAATCCTACACCTCTTGATGAGAGGAATCTAATGAACATATTATCAGCCATGAATAAGATGACACACATGAAGTTTGGCCATAGTTTCTGATTTTAACACTTGGAGAGGTCCTTCTTCTTCCTCTTCTCCTACTTTCTTGCAGATGATAGAGTTACATCCTCTTCTTCCTCCTTCTTGATTCTCACCCCTTAGCCACTACTCCCCACCTTGGTCAGTTGTCTGATCTCTTCTTGATGAAGAGCCGCCCACAGTTCCTCCCAATTCGGAAGACTCGTCCTGCCCAGTATGCTCTGGACAAATACCTCCCAATCCTCTGAGACTATGTTCAGTGTGGTCCTCACCATCAATTCTTCATCCAGCGTGGCCCCTATGGAAATTAGCTGGTCATAGATATCCTTCAATCAACCAAGGAAGACATCTATATGCTCTCCCTTTTGCATCTGGTATGCCCTTAGCTGATTCTCCAGGAGCATCTTCCTCTGCACGGAAGTATGTTGGTATAATGTCTTCAAGGCATCCCACATCTCCTTTGTCATTTCCTTCTCGGGAATATCTGGTACCACATGATCCTTGACCCCATCAAGGATGATTCACTTAGACTTAGCCATTGCCTCCTTGTGCCTTTCGTTAGCTACCAGGTCAACTGGGATAGCTATCACTCTCGAGACGAAGCCCTTGATGCGATGTCTATCTAGAATGGACAAATATTGACCCTCTAGACCACAAAGTTAGATGCTTCGTCCAACCTATCCCGATCTCTTAGTCCATTCACAACCATCTTGTTGCTCTTCTTTCGACTCCTTCAAGTCTCTCTACTTCCCTCCTGGAAGTCCTCTGTTTGACTCCTGTTGAGTCTCAAATTCCCGTCTAGAAGTTCTTGGTTCGAATCCCTTTGAGTCTCGATTTCCCTTCTAGAATTCCTTCTGCCAATGTCAAGTTTCCCCACTTCGATTGTCTGACACTGATCCAGATTCCTTGGCTAGAAATCTGCCTCAGCAGCAACTCCCTCCACCTTGGTCTTGCCCTATTAGGTACTGTTCTCACCAAAGTATCCCACCAGCTTCGCTCCGCAAACTAACCACAGCCTCATATGCCCCAATAACTGAAAGATTGAGCCACTTGGCTCTACGCAATCCCGACACCAGCAAATCAGCTCCATCATCCAACTGCGTTAGCCCTCCTAACTTCTGCGGGAGCTTGATTCTGCCTCCCTTAGCCTCTGCGTTGGCCTTTCTTTGGCCTAGACTGATGATGCAGTCTCTCTGCATCACACCTTCCTCTATTGCCTTCTACACGGATCAACTTTGTCACTCGGGACAACTGAATCTGTTGTCGCTGCTCTGCTAGCTAATGCCTTTAGTTACCCTTTGATCTGCAACCACCCTCTAATACCATGTTGGAATTTCTACGTTTAACTCGTTAGAAATTCTTCTTGTACTATCTAGTTTATTTCACCTACTTGTTCAACTAATTAATAAGTTAGTTAACCATGTAAATACTGAAAATAAACACAAGCACAGTCTCAACATTTACAGATAATCAACTGAAAGAAAACAAGCACACAAGTGACACTGTTATTTTTGGACAAATGTCCCTGGAAAAACCCAATGCAGGAAAACCAATGCAAGTATTCAGTGAGTTTTATTATTATGAAGTCTATCTGAGTACAACTGGGCGCATAAATCGACTCACCTGACAGAGATACAAAATTTGGCAACAATACCTCTCTTTAGAAGCAGATACTCAAAAAGTCTGCTCCACGAAACCCTCTCCCGCACAATCTGAAGCTCAATGTCAACCCTCCTGGCCTCTGCATCAGCTTGAAACCCTCTGTGTCAGCCTTCTGAGGCTCTATGCAGCCTCTCTGGCTCTCTGCGTCACTCCCTCTGCCTCTGCATGGATGACATAAGCCCTTCTGGCTCTACGCAGTCTGTGCTACCTCTGCGTGGCTCCCTCTGGCTCTGCGTCTGCCTCTCTCTGCTTCTATTTTGGTCTATCGACACTGTCCCTACCTCTCTGCCTCGTACTCACTACCCCTTTCGGCAACTGATCACTAATTCGATTTCTCTTAGCAAACCCCGCTCTAGAAAATCGAATGATTGATCACCATGGTGTATTCTCTAACTGACCCTCGAGCCTCTTCTTATATTTTTCTCGTTGGTCCATCAACGACCGAGATTAAATCTCTAATCAATGGCTAAGATTAGATTTGGCTTGATCCATTACTTTTGGAACCTTCTAACCTAGTTTTATATTAATACCCATTAATATTTTATTTTTCCTAAGTTTAGACTTAGAAACTCCATTAAAAATATTAATTATTTTAATATCTCGCAAACTGGTTAGAATCTTTCGAAACCCTTTATGGGTCTTGGAGATCTCATGTGCTTTAGCCTCCACCCATTTTCATGGCTAGAGCATATATGATGCTACCCCAAATCAACAATTGTTGGAAATACTGAGGGGGGGTGAATCAATGTTCCTTAGCAATTAGCACTTTTAAATCTTTCCATAGCATTAGTTAATCTTCAATTGTTATTAATGTTTATGCGGTAATAACAATAAATAAAATAACATAGTAGGCACAAGAATTTTAGGTGGAAAACCCCCTTTGGGTCAAAAACCACCGAACATTTTTCGAATAAATTTTTTAATCTTCAGCAACTAAAATGAAAGCAACAACTTCCTAGAATCCTAGAAAAGAATTCTTCTCCAGCTCTCATTGGAAGGATTCCTAACACCCTGTTTTCTTCAATAATCAACTGAATGGATGCCCCAACACCCTAGCGAGCCATAACTCTCCCTAGCACCAACCTACCACCTTGAAGTGTTCACATGCCCAACCTGCAAGCAACTTCATACACCTGCCTAGCACCTCCTACCACCCTATAATGACTGAACTAAGACAAAACTGTGGATTCCCAAACCAGGGACAAAAAACCATGATACAATAAGATGTATAATGAATTTCATGTACTTGACCAAATACACAATCACTCTATGACCTTCAACCCAACCATGACATCATCCCAATAGTGACTCCTATACCTCCCTAAACTGTCCCTTCAACTCTAGGTAGAATGACTCTTTCACAAATGACTCTTTTACAAACTTTACATTGATGACTCTTTTACAAATGACTCTTTTACAATTTTACAATGATGACTTTTGGCCTTAACTATACTTCACGATATCTGGATGTTGTCATGTCTTCAAGGATATCCCATTGCAATGATTTCTTTGATTTGATACTTATACTCTTAAATTCTTACTTGATGTTATACTTGAATCTTCTTCTACTTGGATGAAAAATTTTCTCGGTGAAACCAATCCCAAAACAAAACAAAATACACTTCAACTTGCCTATGCCTGCAACACACATAAGTGCATAATAATGAATAAATACAAATTAAAATTACAATGCCTACCTGATGTGTTCTTTTCAATTTTGTTGTTGAATTGTTGCAGCAGTAGACGAAGCCTCCCACTCTTGATATAGGCCTAGACTCTATGCAAGACTATATCTAAAACTAACCTAGAGATATATACAATAAAAACTGATGATGGGCCCTAGACTTATGATGGACCAAGTTCTAAGTACAACAACAAAGACCAATCTATAACCTATGATAAGACAAGTAACATGAACTTACAACATCATATAGATTTAGCAGAATTGGTTTATCATCAAGGATATGTAGCATCAACTGTGTAGTATCAATAATAAGACATCCAAAATGTGGTATCAAAACTAACTATGACATATAGAGACATCGAGATATAACTGAGACCTTGTATACATTGTCTTGAAAAAACACATGTCAGAGATGATACTCAAAATTGAAATGTAAACACTAATCATACATACCTTGTTGTAGAAGACTTACCCTTGACTATTGATGTGTGGTCCTTATTGCAGTGATCCTTGAATTCATGCTTTTTCTTGCCTTCTAAGAGCTCGATATTGAATTTGTTGTATACATGTAATTTCAGATCTCCGAGATCTGAAATTTTGTCTTGTGGTAATCCTATGAGTCCTCTTTCCAACCCCATGGGTCTGATCAAGATTGGATTTTTCAAGAAATATTTATGCCCAATTTCCCACGATCATGTGATTATAGACTAGTTCAGTAGATAAAACTTGTACGAAGTGCCACGTGTCATTGTTGCGACCTTTGGCCCTGACAACGATACCCAAAAAACTAAAGTTCGTCCTCTTTCTGTCTGTATTTACGAAATTTGAATCCAATGTTCAAAGAGATAGTTACAATGATTTTCCAATTGTATTTGTTTGACATGGAATTCAGGAGCCTACAAACACCCTAATTTCCTCAAATAATAGCTCTAAAAATATAGTGAACCAAGATCTGAAATTCAGTCATGGGGTTCATCAAGATTTCGGTTCAAATGGGTTTTAATTTCATCTTTTGAAGCTATGCAGGAAAAAAGATATAGAAAAAATTCCACAAGGACCTGTTTGAAGTCACAAAATCCTTCCTAAAGGAGGATATGAGGGTCACTATTTATATGAATGTCTTCAGTTGAGAGGGACCTCAACAAGTGAACGTTGGAGGGATTTTAGGAGAAAAAAAATAATATTAACTATTTACTATTCAATGACCACAACCAATTATGAGTGCCATGCCACAACCCCATAGGGTTTTAGCCCACTAACTAGGGTCACTAATTTCAAATACAAATATATCTCAAACCATGAAGAATTATGTGGTATGCCATATATAAACGGAAACATCTCAATGAGTAGAATTCATCTAGAATATCCTTGACTTAGAATAGAGTAAGCTTTCAAGTCAAAATGCCCATGCAAGATTTGGGTAGCCCCTGGTGTTGCTTGGGTTGACATCAATAACAACCACTGATCAACAATCCCCCCTTTGGCATTAATGGCAACACAAGTACCCCCCTGCAATCATGACACCTCTTCCTACTGCCTTCTCTCCCCCTTTTCCATCAATGACAAAGGGTAACTCCCCTGACAAACTATCTTCCTACGGACTTGTACACACCTCCACTCCCCCTTTATACTTAGTTAGATAAGAGAAAAATTCTAATGATAACTTGGGAGAATCCAAATCTTTTGGCGAAGATACTCAAATTCTTCACGAGATAATGTTCTGGTAAAGATGTCAACAAAGATTCTAATGAGAACCTGGGAGAATCCCAATCTTTTGGCGAAGATACTCAAATTCTTCATGAGGTAATGGTTTGGTAAAGATGTTAACAATTTGTTCCTTTGTGCCAACATATTCAAGCTTGATATTCTTTTTCGGAGACCTCCCTAACGAAATGATACTTGATCAGAATGTGCTTTGTTTTGGAATGCATCATAGGATTTTTGTAGATACTGATGACATTGGTGTTATCACAGATGATGGGAATAGGCTCATCAAACTTAACTTGAAGATCTTGCAAGGTTTGCTTCATCCAAAGAACTTGAGTACAACAAGTTGTTGTCGCGATGTATTCTACTTCCATTGTGGATAACGATATTGAAGATTGTTTTTTACTTAACCATGAGACAAGGTAACCACCTAGATAGAGTGCTACTCCACTGGTACTCTTGCGATCATCAACACTTCCTACTCAATTTGCATCTGTATAAGCTTGGATAACCAAATCATTTCCTTTGGGATACCATAGACCATATTCTGTTGTACCCTTAAGGTATCGAAGAATGCTTTTGACACCAATAATATGAGATTCTTTTGGTGCTGCTTGGTATCACGCTACTTTTTCAACTGCCTGCATCACATCTGGCAGGGAGACTGTCACATATAGGATACTACCAATCATGGATCTATACAGCCTTTGGTCCACATGCATTGACGAATCTTCTTGTAACCTGTTACCATGGGGTTAAGGATAGGATTGCAATCTTCCATCTTGAATTTCTTGAGCATTTCCTTGATTTACTTGATTTGATATATGAATATTCCTTTATCATGCTGAGATATCTTGATAATCGTTAGATTGTCTTGATCCACTTTCACCTAGAGACTGCTTGTCAGTGCTTCCTTTCTTGAATCTGTAATACTTCAACTATTCTTCTCCCCCTGAACATGTAATGAAAATGCCATCTTGTTCAAATTACTTGTCTTTCAATCATAGACTTGTGTCATATACTATTGCATAAGACTCCTCATATTCAAATTTCTAGGATTTGATAAGCTGAATTGTTCAGAATAATGTGTCATTTAATGGACCGTCTTAACTCAAGTCATTAACCAAAGTAGTTGTTGGTTACTCATAATCTATTACGAATCATGAAATCATAATTGTTGGGACCTTATTTCCTTCTTTTTTTTCTTTCTCATATTGTACTTGTTCATCATGTACATGTTTTCCTTTCTAAACCTTCTTATTCTCGTTGTCAAGCTTTTCATTCATGGTTGATTCCATCTTGTACCTACAGATATGAGCTATGTGTCCATATTTATGACATTTGTAACATTCGATGTTATTCATAGAAGATTCTTCTTGATGTCTATGTTGTGATCCTGCAAATTTACTTCTAGGGTTTTTCTTATAATAGTTGTACCTGTCTGGAACTTCACAATCCCTAGCCATATGTCCAAAATTGTTACATTTGTAACATTCGACATCGTCTCTCAAATGAACAAATTTGTTTATAATATTTTGAGTTTGGATGAGGAACTATATTCTTTGGTGAAGAAACTTTTCTTAAACCATTTCTTCTTACCTTGCTTGCTTAACTTCATAGGACCTTTCTTTCCATTCGAAACAACCTCTTTTTTGTGAGGACAAGTGGCTGCAAAATGCTCGACCTCACCATAGTCAAACATATTAATGGAATTTTACCTTTGAATTTTCCCGTACATGTTCTCTTTTCTGCGTGAAGTAGGCAAATTCTTTATCTAAGAGTTCTTCTTCCTCTTCTTTCATTTCTTCATCCTTGCAACTACAAGTTTTTTCTTTGAGTCTGGTTGTCCTTACCAGTCTTCTTGGATGCAGAAAATGTTTTTTATAAGTGAGATGTGCCATCCTCTTCTTCAATCCTCATTTCATATACCGTAAGAATTCCATGCAATTCATTTATGTTGAGATTGGTCAGATTCGATCTATCTTCCAAGATAGATACCCTTAGGGTTAAATCTTGCTAGCAATGTTCTGAGGATCTTCTGGACAACAATCTTTTGTTTCAAAGGGTTCTCCCAAACCTTCCAATGTATTTGTTGTTTCATCCACACGCTGAAAGTTTACAGTAATATTTTCATCATCCCTCATTTTGAGTTGCTCAAATTTTTCCCTGAAAATTTGAAGCTTTGCTTCTTTCACCTTTGAGCCACCTGCATATATATTTCAAGCTTGCCCCATACCTCTTTAGCAGTTTTGAAACTCACTACCTTAAGATGAACAGATTCGATAAGCCCACTGATAATAAGGTCTTTAGCCTTTGCATCATATACCATATTTTTCTTACCTTGTTCATCCTGGATCTATGTTGTTGAAATATGGCAACAAGAATATTCCAATTTAATTTGTCTTTGAATTAAAATGTGAATTAAAAATGAATTTAGTCTTAATAGCTACTTTGAAATAATTAATTAATTTATTTTAAATTAATTAGTTGGAGAAGTTCAAGTTAGAGGTCTTTATGAAGTCATGCAAGAGTTATCCCTTGAATTAAGGAGATAAGATTGAGTTATATTTGAGTTGTAACTAGTTGACTCAGTTCACTGAGTTAAGTCCAGTTAAATTAGTTCCAAACTGTTTGAGGAACTAGTAGTGAGTTAACAATAAGTTGATGCATTAATGCACTCAACTAGTGCTACTCCAGTTAACTGAAGATTCCCTCATCAGAGACTCATGCATGTCTATTCTGAGAAAGACCCAGTTGAGATTAATGTTCAAGGACAATGTATTATCAGTTGCATGTGTTTTCTCATGGAGAAAACTCATGCATGCGGTCAAGGATTCATCCTTGAGGATTACGCAGTTTTGAAGGCTTGGTTTTCCACTTGGTAATAGGCTAATCATCTGCAAGGAAAAACGCAAGGAAATAGGAGCTTGGAGGGAAGAGAGGAAGGATGGAGAGAAGCCAAGATTTCCTGTGAGCATCTGTGAGGATTGTAATGAGAGCTGGTTAGCTGTGAGAGCTAAGGCTTTGTATACTTCTTATGTATTTCCACCATGTATGATAATACAATAGTGTGGGGTTTTGTTTGAGACTTTCCCAAAGTATTTTCATGTGTATTGTGCCATTTATTCTTCTTCTTATGGTTATATTATTCAACTCGATCTTTAATCTTCCGCAAATTGATAATAGAAGTAGGTTATAATATTATGCTTTAATTTATATTGTATTCTCGGGTTAACCTATCACAGATTTTCTACATGTGTGAAGCCTTTGTCAATGATTTCCCATACTTCGTATCCTTGCACCAACAAATGAACCTACATTCTTCCACTCCAAAGTGCATAGTTATTTCCATTGAACAAAGGAACTCTATTCTTAGTATATTCCATGATCTCCTTCCAGTTGTTAGACTGCTATTGAAGGAACCAATCTTTGATACCAATTATTGGAAATATTGAGAGGGGGGTGGGTGAATCAGTATTCCTTTGCAATTAACACTTTTAAATCTTTCCAGAGCATTAGTTAATCTTCAATTATTATTAATGTTTATGCAATAATAATAGTAATAAAAGAACACAGTAGGCACAATAATTTTAGGTGGAAAACCCCCTCCGGGTCAAAAACCACCGAATGATTTTCTAATCAATTCTTTAATCTTCAGCTCCAACTGAAATGAAAGCAACAACCTCCTATAATTCTAGAAAAAAATTATTTTCCAACTCCCATTGGAAGGACACCCCAACACTCTAGTTTCTTCAGTAATCAACTCAATGGATTTCCCAACACCCTAGCGAGCCACAACTCGCCCTAGCACCAACCTACCACCCTGAAGTGTTCACAGGCCCCAACTTGTAGGCGACTTCATACATCTGCTTAGCACCTCCCTGCCACCCTATAATGAATGAAATAAGACAACGACGTGGATTCTCAAACCATGGACAACAATCCATGATACAATAAGATGTACAATTATTTTTGTGTACTTGACCAAATACCTAATCACTCTATGACTTGCAACCCAACCATGACATCATCCCAACAATGAGTTCTATACCTCCCAACACTACCTCTTCGACTCTAGGAATAATGAATCTTTCACAAATGACTCTTTTACAATCTTCGAAATCATGACTCTTTTACAAATGAATCTTTTACAACTTTACAATGATGACTCTCTTACAATTTTATAATGATGAAATTTGGCCTAAACAATACTTCACGATATCTAGATGGTTGTCATGTCTTCAAGGATGTCCCACTATAATGCTTCCTTTGATTTGATACTTCTTCTCTTGAATTCTTGTTTGATGTTTTACTTGAATCTTCTTCTACCTACATGCAAAATTTTCTTGGAGAAACCAATCCCAAAACAAAACAAAATACCCTTCAACTTACCTCTGCCTACAAAACACATGTACGTTCATAATAATGGATAAATACAAATTAAACTTATAGTGCGTACCTGATGTGTGCTTGTGAGTTTCATTGTTGACTTGTTGCAGTAGTAGACAAAGACTCCCACTCTTGATATAGGCATGGACTCTATGCAAGACTATATCAAAAACTGACCTAAAGATAGATATAATAAAAGTTGATGACAAACCCTAGACTTGTGATGGACCAAGTTCTAAGTACAACAACAAAGACCATTCTATCAACTGTGAAAAGACAAGAAACATGAACTTACAACATCATATAGATTTAGCAGACTTGGTGTAGCATCATGAATATGTAGCATCAAATGTGTAGTATCAAGAATATGACATCTGAAATGTGGTATCAAAACTAACTGTGACTTATAAATACATAGAGATATAACCGAGACCTTGTATATATACTTACATTGTCCTGTAAAAACATATTTCATAGATGATACTCAGAATTAAAATCTAAACACGAATCCTACATACCTTATTGTAGGAGACTTACCCTTGAATGTTGATGTGTGGTCCTTACTATAGTGATCCTTGAATGCATGAATATTACAAATGGATCTTTTTCCTCAGATAGACTGAGACTCCTCTATTGATCCGGCCACTTTAGGTTCACACCAGCGTCTAGCACTGATGCGCAGGCTTCTCGAATCACCTAAAGACTTTGAACTCGGCTCATGGTGCAAGCAGATCGGAAAGTATGTCCGCAGATGCAGAGCAGGAGCAAAATTCGACTCAGACTCTAAGACTCTTCATTTTCGAATGCCCCTCCCCCCCCAATGCTAGTATTTATAGTTTCTTAATAGGTAAACCGGTGGAAATTGTTACCGGAAACTTCTGACACGAGGAATCTCCTTTTGGTATGAATATCACGCAGGAAATCATAACCAAAGGACAAACAGTAAGGAGAAAGCTAGAAGATTCGGGCAAGTGGGTACTACCACCTGTTATCTCATCCCTTAGAGTTTTCACACTAAATGATGGTTTGTCTTGCTGGCTGTCTAGCAAGGCTACTTCTGTTTCAGAATGAAGAAATTCAAACTCTACAGTGTAGTCATATTGAGCAGCAATATGAATCTCCCACATTAAGGTACTAATGGTCTCCCGGAAATTAAAATTGTAAATATTCTCACTCCTAGGCATATACTTGAACATAAACAATTTAAACTAGGGACTCCACCAATTATTTCCACCATCTAACTGTGTTGCATACGCAATGACTCTAACATAACCCTGTATTCTGGCCCTCTGATGGATGGAGAAGTAATCTTGCCATGTCCAATCTGTATGTTGGATAAAACCAAAACAGATAGGAATTGGCTCTCTAGAAAGTGAATAATAAACACGCCATGGCCTATCCCTATAAGGTGACTCACTGAGATAAGATATCGGCGATAAGGCTTTGGTAGACAGCGTTGAGGCGACGGACTACCGTGTTTGCTTTCCTGGAGCACAAAGATTCTATCTCCTCTGTTCAGGTGCATACTTGTATCTAATCTCAATGGCTGGTTTTTTGAATGAATTTGTTGTTCAAACACCCGAGGATAGGAAAATTGCCAAGCAAAAGAGATGGTCTTTTATGAATAAGTATATAAACAAATCCTCTGAAGAAAAACTATATGATGAAAAGGTTATAGTTCAAGAATTTGAGCCTCAGCCAAATTGGACATTGCCAGAAATAGAAATAAACAAGTTATATAAGATTCTTGCTTTCCAGTTTAGAGCTGCTCAGCTATTTCGCTTTATTTCTATGAATATACCAATTTCTACTGATCAGAAAGTCTACCAGATTCCTTTGATTAAAAAAGAAGATATTGAATGGGGCTTGGAACATGGGTTCAAATATGTTCATATAGGCATGATCCAATTTGGAATTAATCCACTTGTTAGACCTGGATTAAACACTTCTTGTTTAACTTGTGTTTTGGATACTAGACTGAATGATTTTAATGATGCCTTGCTGGGAGGATTCCAGAGTCCTCTCAATAATGGTCCCGTTTGGTCTTCTGTAATCCCCAGATATCAGGTTTCGTTAAGTGATCCATATATAAATGAGTTTCTAAATGCCTATATCCAGTTCAATGGTTTCAATGTCGCCCCACAGACTTTAATTGCTTAGCTCCATTCTTCTATCTGTCTTAGATTTGTTTCAAGCACAATGCCACCCCTCAATCCTAAATTGTGCTCAAGAGCTCTGAAAGAAGGAGTAATAGTTGGTCTCGGTAATACTGCCCCCTTGCAAATAGGATTTTCATAATTCACTTTGCCAAAAGAATGGAATAGCACTTATGTTCCATTATCTCAAAGATATCCTCAACTGCAAACATCAAGAGAGCCAAGGCAATTGTCTGTTGTCAAGCACTCTGATGGTTCTTCTGGTCTCAGGTTCACAAGTCCTCGTCTAGTCAGATCCATGACCATTCTGGATAGGTCCCCATTTTTAGAAAGTCGAGACAGTACAAAAGCAGTAATACCTCCACCAATTATACGTTCTCCTGCTCCTTTACCAGCACCGTCCATATATTTTGCTCCTAAAAGAAATCAAAAGAAACCTCTTGCCCATAAATCTGATGATTGCCAATTCTGTGTATCTGGTCCATCTTC